>JAHBMJ010000122.1:0-32500 GCA_018398765.1 Chromera velia | reverse complement strand
GCTAAGCTTACCTGCTATGTTAAGGTAAAAGCATATGCTGCGCCTTTGTAAGAAAACCAAGGTCCTGCGCCTTTGTAAATACCGCAAGGACTGTAACGGCATGATTTTGTACCAAAAGAAGGAAGTAGACTGGTGTGATCACTACAAATATTTGGGTTGCCTTCTGTTTGAGGGAGGGGATTTGACTCGGTCGATTGAAGCACGCCTACGCAGTGTAGAGCGTGCAATGGGGGCGGTGATTGGTCTGGCTGTAAGTTTGTCTGGGTTGCCTCTCGGGGGAAAGATGTAGCTGCTGAAGGCATGCTGGGAGCTGGTGGCACTCTATAGCCTGGAGTGCTTTCCGATAAGACAGGGAGACTAGGAGGCAATTGATAATTTGCGGCTCCGGTTTGTTCGATGGGCGGCCCGACTTCTGGTCAGGAGTTTGTATGTACCCTCTCTTTTATCTGTTAATTTAGTGTCTGCTTGCGCGCTCTTGTATGTTTGTTTTGCTTCATTCTGGATTGCACTTAGCCGTTCGCATCTCCGTATTCCTCAGGCTCTTTTGAATTCATGGAAGGGACCAGCGGGGCAGAAGCAAAAACGAGCCGTCAATGGTCTGTTCAGATGGGTAGGCCTTGACTTTTTGACGTCTCTCCCTGTCCGGAGCTCAGAAAGACGGGCCCCGAAGGGAAATTTGTTTGTTTCTGCCAAAATTAAGGATGCCTGGGGAATGGAATGCATAAAAAGGGGAGACAGGGAAGAAAGGGGCAACTTCCCCCTGTCTGCCTCTTTATCAGGACTATAGAGAGCTCTTCCGTCTTCTTCATGTTCTTCTCTATTTCTTTTATCTTCAAAGAATGGCCCTAAAGTACGGATATCCTGTCTGCTGAGAAGTGCCTTATGTGAGAAGATTGAGCCACTCCTAAGGGCATTGACACTAAATCGGAAGGGTCTGACGGGGGGGGCCAACTCTCCGGGAGAGGTGTTTTGTCTGGCAGAGGGTTGTTCAAATAAAAGAAAAATTGATGATCTCTCGCATCGGCTTTCAGTATGCTCCAATTGGGTAGAAGCAAGAAATAAACTAAACAAAGTAGTAGAGGGAAAGAAAGTGAAGCAAAGGATTCAGAGAGAAGGAATTGAGGGATCAGATACAGCTGAAACAGAAGCGAGGAAGATGCTGCTTTTGGCTTTACAAGTCGATCCGTATGAAGCATGCAGAGCCGTTTGCGATCTTTGTTACTCACTGTGCACGCCTGTCTCTGTGTGAACGCGACCTTTTCTTCTTCTGTTCAAGTCTTATATTGCCACCTCCAATGCGCATGCCGCTCGTGAGCTCACCAAGCGAGCACTTCAGGGGATCTCGCGCTTAGCCTTATCTTTAAAGTTGGGTGATTGACGATCTCTTGCATGAACATGGGCTGCTGGGAGCACGGCTCCACTCTAGCAAAGCCAACTTCATTTAACTTCATTCATATTTAAAAGCATATATTATAAATTCTAGTATGAATTCTAAGTGTTAATTCGTATGCATGCGTCTACGCATACGTCGAATCCCGGCATCGATTATGTAGGATACAGTTATAGTTAAAAATGATATAGTTCTAGTCAACAAACTAGGCTAGATCTACCCTTTCTAACGCCCCTTCTATATGGGGATGCGGCATGCATATATAACAAAACCCTCAATCATGTTCTAGTACGTCGCATCTACAGTCGCATCTACAGATACTTAGTACTATATTATGTACTACCGAGTTTATATATTTAAGCCTGGCTAATAAAATAATCGATCAATCAATCTAAATGCCAGTGATGATAGAGTTTAAAGAATCCAGTTAAGAATGTGTACTCCTATACGGTAAGGCCATCGCTACTAGTAGAGCTAGCACTAGGGCTATCCTTAGGCTAGGCCCACTAGGGGCTATCATAATTAATTACTAGCAATTTATTGCATCTAGTATTGCATGCTGACCGGCCAGCTTAGCTAGCAGCTTAGTGTAGCTGAGTTGCTTAACATATAGTTAAGTACGCAAATCAAACGCGCGTTTGTGTAAAATGAGCAGAAAATACTTGTAAAAGACAGTATAAACACGTTTTAACTCCCTCTCCTTTGCGATTAAAATTCATTGTATCTCCAGTTGTGTCTGCGTTCTCAATTGAGATCAGGTACGAACTCCTCTTCTTACGTTTCCTCCTCGCTCATTCTTCTTCAACCCAGCCTGAGGAGAACGAAGGAAGGCAGGAGGGGGACTGGACCCTCTGGGCGCTCGGCCGTCCTGAAGGGCCCAATGGGGGAGACGCCCTTCGAGGAGCGCCTGCTTCTGAGAACGAAAATGTTCAAGCTCCTCTGCAACCAACTCGTCTATAATGCCGTAAATTCGCTGCACAGAGCGTGCAACCAGCTGCTCTGCCAACCCTGGGCCTGGAAGGTTCAGTGCCTGCATCTGCATTGCCTCGAGACCCCTGTCAATATTTACACCTCCACTCAAGCCCTCCTGAGGCAAGACTGCCAAACTGGTCTCCCCCACGACCCCAAAATCTAGTACGTCTTCTGGCACTTGACTGACCCCCCGCACCCCTGTTGGCGCCTGTTTGTCCTCCAGATGAACTGCAGTCGTGTCACTGGCTTGATCGCTTCCTCCCCCCTCCACCGCCTTCTGCTGTGCCTGTTGCCTCTCCAGCTCCCGAGCCTCCAGTCTGGAAGCGCCAGACAACAGGTGGGCGCCCTGCAGCGCATTTAGACGGGATGCGAGGGGACTGCCTGCCTTGGCCTGCCTGCCTTCTCCCCCCCCAGAGCCAGGAGAGGGAGAGGAGGGCCTACTGGGGGACGGAGAGCGAGTCCCACAGATGGCACAAACAGCCACAGCCCCCCCCTCCCCTTCAGGAGAAGGAGAAAGACCCGCTCGACCAGGGTCCCTGGTGCCTAGTGGCCGCATTGCAACAGGCTTCAGGGGACGTGGTGGAGAGCGTGCATTGTCGACTTCTGCAGGAATGAGTGAGTGAGCAGACAGGAAAAGGGAAGAAAAGGAAATGACTGCATGCAAACCCTCTTGCTTCGTGGAGATAAGAAACAAAATAGAGGAAGGAAACAAGCAAGCAAGAAAGGGGAGGTAGCAAGCAAGAAAAAAACGCACGAACCAAGAAAAAAAGGATGGAAGGAAGGAAGGAAGCAAGGAAGGAAGGAAGGAAGGAAAGAAGGAGGCAGCTGCCTGGAACAAACGAAGATCACCAACCCTCTTTCACTGACAGAAACGAAGAAGGCTGATTCATGGGGAAGAAAGAGGAAGAAAGAAAAAGGAGCCTCCCTTCTTTTCTTCCATCTTCCATTACTCATTCATCCATTCATCCATCCATTCATCCATCCATTCGAGTTGACTGACTCTCATAAGTCCGAAGTGACGAGACGAAGCGCCGATCAATCTCCTGTACCCCCCCCCTCAGCCACACAGCCTCGAGAGGAGGGTCCGAGTCCACCCCCCCCGTTTGCTCCATCACAGCCTTCTGTCTGTCTGTGGACTCCAGGGCTCTGTTGGCTGCCCTCAGGTGGATGCGCAGCTCTGCCAGGGGAGAGGCGACAGTTCTTTCAGGAGACGCACGCCCACCCAGAGAAAGGGGGCTGCGACCTATCTCCCCCCTCTCTCCTGCTTCTAACCTCTCCTCCTCCTACAGTCTCTGTCGGAGTGCACCCAGACGAAGCACCACACTCTCGAGTGCCTCAAGCTTCCGGGCCTGGTCCCCACTCACATGGGAGTGCATCTGCTTGGCCCACTGATGCGCCGACCGCCCGGGACCCCGCACAGACGACTCCCGAAATCCGAACGTCCGGTTCCCCCCCCGAGACGCCACAGCACGAGGCTGCCTGAAAGGGTCAGCACCTCCCTCTGCCCTCCCTCCTGAGAGAGGAGGGGAGACAGATCCCACCCTGTGGCAGTGTGAGTGTTTGGGAGGATACAACGGAGACAGGGCTTTCTCGCAGCGTGTCTTTGACCTTTCGGGAACGGAATCAAGGGGCACAAAGAAATTCAGATTCATAGGGGAGACCTGAGGAGGAAGGAAAGTGGGGGGACCGAAACCCCGAGGACGCAAAGGGACGGGTGTTTGATGCGGCTGTGACACCGGAAGAGCAAGTCGTGCTCTGAGTGCTCTGTTGAGGTCCCCCAACTCGAGGTGAAGTTTCGCAGCAGCCTGACCGATCGGGCCAGACGCAGCTGCAACGAAGGGGGGGGCAGACGCGCTGCTTCCTGAGGGCATGGACGGAAAGACTTGGAAGAGGGGGGTCTGTGTGGGGAGGTGAGGCATGGGGGTGCGTTGTTGCACAGCCACGGTGGGGTGGAGGGACAGAACCTCCTCGTCAACTCTGCTACCCACTTCTCCTATCTCTTCGGCCCCTCTCGGCTGCATCCTGTCAAGGGCCTCGCTGTTGAATATCCCCAGAGCTTCCAGATCTGCAGACTGCAGAACGGAAGTAGTGCCCTCAATCTCCGACACAGCACTGGAAAGAGGGGGCAGATGGGAGGGGACAAGGAGGGACTGTCGGGCTGGGGAGGGGGAGACTGTAGGGGCCGTCTTCAGGGCCGTCGAGTCTCGTTGGGGTTTCGTGTGCTCAGTGAGGTACTCTCTGGCACGCGCATCTGTCTTGAGGGCAGCCTTCAGCCTGGCGTTCTCTGCACGGAGATTGTTCCATTGCAGGGAATCTTCCATGTGAGGAGCCCCGGAGGCGGCAGTGACGTCGTCAACTGATGGGGGCATGAGAGCTTCAACACCTCCCCCTGCTTCCCTAACGACAAATGAGGCCGGAGTCATGTACGCACTGGAACCTTCAGGGCTGGGTGGGGGAAGAATATGGTCTCCTTCTGCTTCGCTTTCAGTTGCTGTTGCTACTGCTGTGCGGCCTATGACAGCTGTAAGGCAATTCACGGACTCCCTCGGTTCTGATGATACACCTTGGTGTGCTTCTTCAGAGGGGGTGCCTGTGACGATGGGAACCTCAGACGCCGCAGAAGCAGGGACGAGAGAATGGGAGAATTCAACAGGACCTCCTGAGGAGAGAGGACGGACTGATTGTTCTGTGCCGTCTGTCTCCTTCAGGCGGCTCTCTGGAGCCTGGGCTTCGGCGGTGACTCTCTGGAGTGCAGATGGGGAGGCAGTCTCTGTTTCTGCTGCTGCTGTTTCTGGAATGGGATGGGTTTCCGTCTGAGCAGCCTTGGGAACCACCACAGGCAGTGTCTTCATGATCTGCAGGCACTCTCTTCGTGCTGCCTCTGCCTGCAGAGTGACCGGAAGAGCAGTGCCTGCCCGATCCTTCAGGAGAGACAAAGCGGGGCGACTGCAGCTCTCGGAAAGGGAAGGGAAGATGCGAACAGCCTCGCGCAAGATGGCGGTTGCATCCTCTTGTGCTCTCTTAGCGACTGCTGTGAGCTTGTCTTTTTCCGTCGCAGTCTTTTCCTTCTCTTCCTCCTGCTTTCTGTTCATGGTCTCCACAGTTCTGTGTCTCTCCTTCTCCGCCTCTTTCGCTGCTGTTTCTGCCCTCACTCTCAAATCATTCGCTTCTTTAACTTTTTGTCCCAACGCTTCTGCTTGGGACTGAATTTTCGATTCGAGTTCTTTTCGCAATGCCTCTATCTTGCCCTTATGGCCTTCCTCCAACTCCTTCCTTAGAGCCTCAACTTTGTCCCGATGGGCTTTTGCAGATGCAGTGTGGTCTGAGGTTGCTGTTTGGAGACTCTGCTTTGCCTGGTCCAACTCCTTCTTCAACTTCTCGACCTGGCGCTTCTCTGTTTCCAAGGAAGAACGCAAACGGGCAGCAGCAGCCTTCTCCTTCTCTGCAGACGCTTCTGCCTTCTGCAAGTCCACAGCCGCAGCAGATGCCTTTGCCTCCAGCTCTTTGCGTTGTTTTTGGGCGGCTGTGAGGGTCGAGGAGACTTTGCGTTTCTCTGTCTCGGCTGCTGCGAGCTCACTGGCCGTCTTCTGGTGTTCCTGTTCGAGTGCGGAGTGTTTGGAGCGAAGGGAGGAGAGGTCTGCAGTCAGACGGGCAGTCTCTGCTGAGGCGCTGCTATGAGCACTGCGCAGATCTGACAGCTCTTTCTGCGAGGACTCTTCTCCCTCTTCCTTCTCTCTCTGGGCAGCCTCCCGCTCGACACGAAGCTGCCTCTCTGCTTCAGACAATTGGGCCTCTAGGGCAGAGACCCGGGACAGGGCAGTACTCTTCTCTTCCTGCAATAAGGACACGGCTCTTTCTCCCTCTTCTGCTTTCTTTTGAATCTCTTCTATTTCAGTTCGAGAGGCCGCGAGCTTCTCTCTCAGACCCGCCGTCTCCTCTTGCCTCGCCTTGGCCGTCTCCTCAAGCTCTCTGCGAAGGGATGCTGTTTCCTTCTGCAAGCGGGCGGCTTCTTCTTCTCTTGAGGCAATCGCCTTCTCAAGCTCCTGACGAAGGGCTGCAGCCCCCTCTTGCAACCGTGCAGTGTCTCCCTCCCTCGCTGTGACCATCTCCCCCAATTCCTTTCGAAGTGACGCTGCCTCCTCTTTCAAACGGGCCTCCTCCTTCTCCTTGGTTGCCAGGGTAGAGGCAAATTCCTCACGAACGGATGCCAGCTCTTCTTGCAACCTTCCTTTCTCACTTTCCTTCGACGACAGGACTCCTTCAAACTCACTCCGCAACTTTCTTTCTGCTTCTTGCAGCCTTTCTACTTCTGCTTCCTTCTGCCTGACGGCGTCCTCCAATTCCTTCCTGACTGTCGCTGTCTCCTGTTGATGCTTTGTCACCTCGTCCTCTTTTGTTCTTTTGATCTCTCTCAACTTCTCTTGTAACTTTGCTGCTTCCTTTTCCTTCTCTGCAATCTTTTCTTCAAACTCTCTCCGTACCCCCTCTGCCTCTTCCTTCAGACGGGCAGTGACTAACTCCCGGGTCTTGACGGCCTTCTCAAGTCCAGATCGCAAAGCCTCTATCTCCTCTTGCAAACCCCCACTTTCCTTCTCATGGGACGACTTCGTATCCTCCACCTCCTTTCTCAACGTCTCCGTCTCCTGCAATAGACGTGCAATTTCCTCGTTGGCAGAGGCTGCTGCCGTCTCTGCGGCACTCTTCGACGCATCTAGAGAGGCCAGCTCGGTCTCCCTCTCTGCCAGTTGCTCGGACAGACGAGCAACTGCCGAGGCCTCAGATCGAGCAGACTCCTCAATCTTGCGACTCAATGTCTCTGCCTCCGCACGTGCCTCTGTCAATGCGTCCCTCAATGCCTCCATCTCCGACTGAAGCGTCTCTTCTCTTGCCTGCGCAGCCTCACACGTGCTTTGTGCTTCCTTCAACTGTGCCTGCAGAACAGCAGATTCTTCCTCGAGGGAAGGGATACGGACCGTGGCGTCTTTGAGAGCGGCAGCCTCCTCCTCTGCATGACCGGCTTGTGCTGCAGAGGCAGCCTGCTCTTCCTGCAACTCTTCCACCCTTTTTGACAACTCTGCAGTTCGGAACTCTAACTCCGACAGGGCAGCCTTTGCAGCTGCCTCGTCTGCTTTGGCTGCCTTCTCTGCCGCAACGGCAGTCTCCAGCTCTCCCGTGAGACGGGAGACTGTCTGCTGCTCTGCTTCAAGGGCCGTCTGCTGCTTTGTGGTCTCCTTTTCAAGATAGGAGAGACGGGATTCAAGGAGGGAGTGGTGACTCTCGGCGTCTGCAAGCCGCTCCAGTCTCTCACTTGTCTCCTGAAGGGTCGCGAGGAGACGGTTTCTTTCTGCGGAGAGCTCAGCTACCTTCCCCCGTGAGGCCTCCAACTCCTCTGCCATTTCTTGGGTGCGGATCGTGTCTCGGGTCTTCTGGAGATCCATCTCACCTGCAAGCACCTCTATTCTGTCCTCTGCCCGTCTTTGTGCCTGCTGGGTGGCACTCAGCTCTTTCCTCAGGGCTTCTATCTGGGCCTTTTCTGCTTCTGTCTGAGAGGAAAGGGACTCTCGGAGAGCAGTGGCCTCTGCAGAGGAGGCAGCAGCTGCCTGGTCTGCTCCGTTCTTTGCCTTTATCACAGCTTTCAACTCTCCCTCCAACTCTTCTTTCAACTCCCTTATCTCGGCGAGCGCTGCCTCTGCCTGCTCCGCTCGCTGAATGCCCTCAGCTGCTTTCTCAGTCTCAATGGAGAGCCTTTCTTGGGCCTCCTCTAACTGCGTCTCTGCATCTGTGGCTCTGTTCAATGCAGTCGCTAGACGTTCCCTGACACCACCAACGGTCTGGTCAGCTTCTGCTTGGGCGGATTGGGCATCTGCAAGGTCGCGGTTTGCTGCCTCCACCTCCTCTGCGAGCTCCCTCACCCTGGTCTGGGCTTCTTGGAGCGCCTCCTGCTGCTCTGTCTTCTCGGACTCTCTGCTTCGTTTTTCCTCTCGGGCTGTCTGCTCTAGATCGCGAATGCGACGCCTGAGAGCTTCCCTTTCATCCTGCCAGAGGGCTGTCATATCAGGAGAGGGGGCTGTCGGGGGAGGGGCGGGACCTCTGCCTCTGGAAGAGGGGGAAGAGGACGAGGGGGCAGAATCCGACAGGACAGGGCGGCCTCCACGGGGGGGGTTTAAATGGGGGTCTGCTTCGAGAGCGAGGCGCTCTTTCAGTTCTGCGCTTTCTTGTTCTACTGCTTGGAGACGGGCCTTCACATTCTCATTCTCTTTCTTGGTCTCTTCAAGAGATTTCTCGGCCTTTTTGGCCCTCTCTCGAGCTTCTTGCAACTTCTTCTGCAAACGGCCCGACCGACCAGTCTGCCCGCGTGCTAGTGCCTCTCCGGCTTTCTCCAACTCTCCCAAAATATCAGCAGGAAAGTCCAAATCCCCTCCCTCTCCCTCCCCTTTACTGGTTGCCAACCCCTCTCCCCCCTCTCTGCCTGGAGACGTCAGAGCAGAGACAGACAAACGAGCTGCATCCTCCTCTCCAGATGGGGCAGATGAGGGAGCTGAGTTTCGTCTCTGCTCTTGCTTGACTGCAGCTTCGAGCTTTGTTCTCTCAACTTTCAACAACACCTTCTCTCCTTCCATCTCTGCAATCCGGGATTCCAACTTTCTTGTCTCTTCCTGTAACGACCTCTTCTCTGCTGCTTCCTCCATTTGACGCTTTTGGGCCTGCTCTGCCTCCTCCCGCACCTTCTCTACCTCTTCTTGAAGCCTTGACGTGCTTTCTTCTGCCTCCCTCTTGACACCCCCCAACTCCTCCTTCAATCCCTCTGCCATTTCTCTCAACGCTTCCATCTCCTCACACTTCCCTCTGAGCTCCGACAGTTCTTCTCTCAACGCCTTCTCTCTCACCTCTGCAGCTGCCAGTTCCCCGTCCCTGTCTGCAGACCCTCTCGCCCCCCTCACACGCGCACTCTCGAGCTGAGCCTCCCTCTCTCTATGCTGGAGGTCTCTCTCCAGGTCTTCCACCCGATCTGCAGACGCACGAGCCATCTGAAGTTTCAATTTTATTTCCTCTAACTGCAGCTCCATGTCCCCATTGCGGAGATCTGCCTCGTTCTTCGCCTTTTCCATGTCGGTCATTTTATTGATCGCGGCGTCTCTGTCTGCCTTCAACTCTTCCGCGTCTTTGGAAGAGGATGCCAACCTGAAGGAAGGGAAAGGATGGACAGCCAGCACGAGAGAATTAAACAAGAAAGAGGATCACGCTCTCTTGAATTTATCCATCCGCAGAGAAAAAAAAGCAGAGAGAAAATGCCGAGAAGTAGACGGAGAGAAAACCAGGATGAGTGTATGAAGCACTTCTCACTGAACTCAGACTGCTCGTCCCCGAAAGGTGCAGAGACACGAAAACGTCTGTATTTAGTCTGTGCTTGCCTCACCTCTGCTCGAGTCCTTTCTTTGCCTCTAGGAGCTGCTCGTTTCCCATCATCAGTCGTCTGATCTCTGCCTCATCTTCCGGGAGTCTCCGTGCCCCCGGGGTGGAGGGTGCTCTGTTGATCATCATCAGACTGGATCTGATCTCCTCGTCAAAGTGCTTCATTTGTTCGGACTCGGGAGTGATGGACGGAATGTTCGGAATCTGGAAGGCCTCGTCGTCGTCTGCTGGCATAAGGAACTTGATCGATTCCCTTGACATCGGCCGTGGCTTTTCCTTCTTCGCTTGGGAAGACGACGAAGGAGGGTCTGGGGGAGCGACCACGCTGGCCTTCTTCGCTGCTGTAGAGGAAGAGGCACCCTCAGCAGAGGACGTCTGACGTCTTCTCGAGGGAGTGGGTTTACTCAGGTTGTCTAGTCGGAGGCTTGGCACCTTTGCTTTGTGCATCTTGTGGGTCTCGGGCACGCTCGTGCTTGCGGCTGTGGACTGAGGAGGGAATGGATTCGGCGGAGGGGGTGCACTCGCATCGCTGCTGCTGGTCGCGTCCTCGCTTGATATAGACGGCTCTCCCTCCATGGCAGCATTCAGCTGATTCGCAATGTCAAGAAAGAACGCCATGCTGGTCGATGTCTCCTTGACTGACAGTGTGCTTGTCAGTGCTGCAGCCGTCTACACAAAGTCACTGGATAGTCTCCTCATCATGCTGCAAATGGACGTACAAAGAGTTCAACAAACGATCCGAGTTTGGTTCTGGGTCTGTACCGATCGCGTGTCTGGAAGATGCAATTTTCACAACTCCACATCGACCCGCGAGCGCATTGTTGGTTGCTGATCGACAAAGGACATGCGTGCCTCCTTTTTGCAGCTGATCTCTTACTTTGAAAGTCGATTCTACCTTCTTCTGATCGAGTCAGAAAAGTCAGTTCGGAATCATATATATATACTCTTTTGAGTCTTTTTGCAAATATACAGGTTCGAAATGTCTGACTGAGGAACCCAGCTGGAAAATGCTGCATGCATGCATGGAAAGAATATGGAAAGATGGACGGTATAGACGCATGCATGCAAGCAGGGCCGCGCGGGGCCGCGACGCGCGCCGCGGCGGCCGGGGCCGCGTTGCGAGAATATGCATGGCCGGGACGAGTCAGCTTAATTCTTCACGCTTCGCTCAGTGTGAAGAGGCCAAATTTCACAAGTTACACGAAACAGACAGTTACACACTCACTCATCTTACATGGCATTCGTGGAGGAAGGGCAAGGTTTTAGTCCAAAGTCACCGGGTCGTGACGATTAGATCTCTTTTGGCAGTGGATTCTTCTTTGTGTTCTGCCGTCTCCAGCAAGAGGGAGACGCCAAGTGAGAGGCGCTGAGTGCATCGTATCATTTCTTCCGGAAGCATGTCACAATCAGCCAATTCTCCACAGACTCCGCCTCTGGGTGCGTCTTCTTGGGTCTCCCCGCCCCCTGATACGAAGAGTCCTGTCTGTCTTTTTTGGGTTCAACTCATTTTTCCCTTCTCCCCTTAAATTTTCCTTCTGCATGCCGTTTTTGCTCGCAGTCGAAGAGCATTCACAAAGCAGCGACAGGGGACTTGCGGAGAAGAAGAACGAGCTGTATGTGGTGTTCGGCCATGCTTGCCTGACTGCAGAGGTGCGTGGCTGCCGGGCCTTGTAATTCACAGCACCTCTCTGGCTCATTTTCTGTCTCAGTGCTTTGGCTGTGATCTTCATTTTTGAAGTGGTGTTTCACTGTCATAATCGGGTAATTGTGGATGCACGCTTCATGTGCACATGCAGACTCTTTCCGGCCTCCTGAAGGAGAGGGACTCTTTCGGACTTGCCTGGCTGTGTGTCTGGCTTTACGGAAGGGTCAGTCAGATGTCTGATCTGGGTGCATGGTGAACGTTTCATAGAGACGGGTGCCTCCTTTCCTTCCTTCCCTCCTTCCTTCCTTCCTTCCATCAATCTTACCTTCCTGCGTTTCTTTGTTTGTCTGTTTGTCTGTTGTTCGTTTGTTTGTTTCTTTCTTTCTTTCTTCCTTTCTTTCTCTCTTTCGTTCTTTCTTGCGGTCTTCCGTTCTTTCTTTCGTTCGTTCGTTCGTTCGTTCTTTCTTTTCTTTTCTTTCTTTCTTTCTTTCTTTCTTTCTTTCTTTCTTTCTTTCTTTCTTTCTTTCTTTCTTTCTTTCTTTCTTTCTCTCCCTCTTTCTTGCTTGTCTTCTTCCGTGTCTTTCTCCTTGCCTACTCTGTCGGTCTATTTTTTTTTCGCTTGCCACTTGCCTCTTCTCCTTCTTCTCTTTTTTATTCTCTCCTTTGGTTCTTCTTACTAAGTTTTCTCCTTTCTTGGCTTGCTCCTGTGCGTTCCTTGTGTGATGTAAGCTTCCTGGTGACAAGCCATAGCCTGTACAAAGGTGCACCTATAGACGAGCAACCAGTGGTTGATCTGCTTCTCACGGAGGTCTCCTCTGGAGAGGATCTAGGAACAGAAGACGAAAAGCACAACGCGCTCTTTTTTTTGTGACTCGGACGTATTCGGCACTGTTGGCTGCTTGTGTCTTCTTTCCTTCTTCGATCTCTCTCTCTCTCTCTCTCTCTCTCTCTCTGTGTGTGTGTGTGCGTGCGTGCGTGCGTGTGTGTGTGTGTGTGTGTGTGTGCGTGTGCGTGTGTGTGTGCGCGCGCGCGCGCGTGTGTGTGTGTGTGTGTGTGTGTGTGTGTGTGCGTGCGTATCTGTGTGTGTATCTGTGTGTGTTTAGTTGTGTGAGTTTAGCTGTGTGTGTTTATTTCTCTCTTTCTCTCTCTCTCTCTCTCTCTCTCCCTCTGTGTGTGTGTGTGTGTGTGTGTAGGTGGGTGGTTGAGTGTGTGTCTGTGTGTGTACGTGTGTATGTGTTTCTGTTTGTGTTTGTGTTTGCGTCTGTGTTTGTGTATGTATGTGTGTGCAGAAAAAGGCCCATGGGAAGGTCGGCATCCATCTCCCCCGATTTCTCGACCTCTCAGGTGAGATAGATCATTGAGCGAGAGTGTCAGACATAGATGGTGTAGCTCCCAGTGACTTGCGCAATCAAGGTCCTTCTGCACGTCTCCCTCTTCTCCACTCTGTCCTGTGTCCCAAGGGACGTGACAGACTTTTTCGTTCGGCCCTCCTTCGTCGCGTCTTCCCCGGCATGTAACAAGTTTGATCAGGATTTGTGTGGAGAGTGGAGTAAGCACCTCAGGACTCGAACCAGGCAGGGCGTCTCGATAGCCTCCATCCGTGTTGTATGATTGTTGTCTTTCTGCTCTGTCATGCACCGTCTGTACTTGCAGGGAAATTCAACATCTCAGTCAAGAAGATGTTCTTCTTTCTCGACTGCCTACAGGAGAGCGCCGTTGAGGAAGTGAAATTCGGTGGGTGGTGTTGGTCGGACACCTCTTCTGTTCTTTTCTTTTCTGTCTGTTCGACCTATCTGTTTTGGTCTGTCGTTTTCTCTGTACGTTAGTTGAAGGAACGAGATGGCCGTTGTTTGTTTATTTGTTTGAGTTTCGGGAATGCATTCTGGTCGTCCGGGTGAGGGGACCCTCAATTGCATTTTGCGATCGACTGCATGGCGATCGAGAGAGGACGAGAGTCTCTCGGTTGGTGTGCGCATGCAGGCTCCATGTGGGTGCGGGGAGGGTTGCTCCCTTTGCTCGTTGGGTTTCTCGAGAGGCTGAAGGCTGCCAGAATGGGGCGAAAGAGGACCCCAGAACTGAAGAGTTTCATCTTTGAGGGTGAGTGGATAATAATTCGTTGACAGGAGAGAAGTCAGCCGAATGCTTCCGTATCGTATGTGTGTAGCGAAAGCGAACAAAAGACTGCTGCCTGAAGGGTTTTGTCTCTCGTCCAGCCTTTGCGTCTTTTCGTTTTCTGTCGGCAGTCCTCGATCAGTCTTCTTCTTTTCTTCTCGAACCCATGAAAAGACATCCTCTCTCTCATGTCATGCAGAGAACAGCATCAGAGCGAGAGAAGACCCTAGACTCCTCCCTCTCCTTCTAGCGTCTCTGGAGAGCTTGTCCTTGAACGGTTTGTCTTTTTCTTTGGTGTTGTGGAATCCGTAAAAGCGTCTGATGAGTGAACTGAATTGAGTTTTCCACCAGTCCGTCAAGAGTCACCCAATCCTCCGATTTTCTCTCGTGTGTTCGTTTGCAAAAGGAATCAATCAGTCTTCTCTTCCTTCCCAGTGCAATTTATGCACGTGGGTCCTTCGGCCTTATTTACCCTTTAAAGATTGCCGCCTGGGCGAGACACCCATCAATAAGCAGCCTCTCACGGTCTCTCTGTCACTCGATGCTTCAGTTTTCAGCCTATCAACGCGTTTTTCTTTCTGCCCGTTCTCATGCAGGCAACCCTTTCGGACCAAGTTTCGGCTTGGATGACTTCCAGATCCTCACAAAGGCGATCAGAGACGGGATGGTATGCTCCCTCAGGAAGCTAGACCTCGAAAACGTGAGGCTCGAAAAGGAAGTGCTGAAGATGTTTTGCGAGGCTATCAAGGAGACGGGATTGCCGCAGATAGAGACGCTGAACCTATCCAACAACCGACTGGGGATGGAAGGATTTGACGTTCTCTGTTCCGACGTGCTCTGTGTTGCCTCTGTCCCCCGTCTCCGCGAGCTGCTGTTGAGAGACTGTCTCCTTGGCGGATCTGATGTTGCGCTGCCTGCGTCAGTTCTCGGCAGAGGTGACCTTCCGAATTTGGAGAGTCTTGATTTGCAGGGGAATGGGATAGCAGGGGGCTCTGGGTTGGGCGATTTGGGGGAGGTTCTCCGTGTCGAGTGTGTGCCTCGTCTGAAGAATCTGAATGTGATGATGAGAGAGAGGGGCGGGTGGGACCCCCAAGCCGTCTCCGATTTTCTGGCTGCACTCCGATCTGATGAGTGCCCTGCGCTCGAACACCTGCACCTGAGAATGCATACAGGCAACGACGAGGTGGTTGCTCTGTGGTAGGGCCGCTTTCCGTCCATCCACTCATTGACGCTTGCCCTCGACCTGTCCCCGTCAAGACTGAGGGATTTTTTGAGACGGGTTTTGGAGGAGCGGGGCGATACGGGTGCAAATCCGAAAACGTTGGAGCTGAGAATCCAGACAGGGTACGGATTTGATCCTGGTGAGTGGGAGTGTTTGAGACTGCTCGCGAAGGGAATGGAGAGGGGACAGTTAGGGTTTCTCAGAAAGTTGGAGGTTGCCGGCGTGTGGGGGCCGCTACACGGGCAGGTTTTCCAGGTTTTCAAGGAATCGAAACTCACTTTTTTGAAAACCCTGAGTCTTCCAAATCTGAGTCTCCTTTCTGAACTGTCACTACTGCACTTCCACCTGAATGACGCCGACATGCTTCTGTTAGCAGAAGCCGTGCGGGTGGGCAATCTGTGTGGAATTCGTGTTCTTAACTTGGATGGGAACCAGAGTGTGGGGGGGAAAGGTATGGAGGCTCTGATGAGAGCAGTCGTTGAAAGTCAGAAGGGTCTGCCCCTTCTAAAGAGACTGTGTATTCCATATGATGTCTATCGTTTTACAGGGAGTACGGAAGCAATTATAGAGGCGCGGGTTTCCGGAAAGCTCCCACGCACGACCTTGATTCAACTTTTTTAAAAAAGCCCGTGTGCAATACACTGCGTCCAAAAACCGCGCGCGTGGATCTTCAGATTTACTTGCTTCAGTACGAAAAACTGGACGAAAAACGGTCTGAACAGAGGATATAGCGGGGTTTTCAGAATGAAACCTTAATAGAATTGTTGGCGGATATTGGCGGACTAGTTGGCGGAGCTTAAGCTGACGCTCCTACTAGCGCTGATATAAAATTACGGTATAATTTTAACTTAATTCAAGTTAATTGAAAAAAAAAAGACTACATATGCTGCAGTCCAGGATGCAGTTTTATAGCTATCATATATTGCATAGCATTATGAATGAATGAATGAATGAATGAGTTGACTAAGCCGGCGGCTAGGCCGGTGGAGCCTAGCTCCTAGCAGTCCATGCATGCAAATCCGAGTCTTGTCGATTTTCTAGCTCTAAGAAGAGACTGTAGACTGAACAAGACTTAGACGGACTCAGATTTGGTCAGTGAATGCCACTGAATGGGAAATTGAAGCGATTGCTGAAGAGAAAAGATGGAACTTGAAGAATTAGCTTGCGTACTTAACTGCGAAGCAAATTGAAGTGAATCGCGTTGCAAAAAGAAAAATA
This sequence comes from Chromera velia, assembly GCA_018398765.1. Lineage (NCBI taxonomy): Eukaryota > Chromeraceae > Chromera > Chromera velia. The sequence continues at coordinate 16,528 of JAHBMJ010000122.1, read as the reverse complement.
AAAGGCTGGAAAACCATAAAACACAACTAATTACCACTTGGAATCATAACCCTAGTCATGACCGCGCTACCCTAATTCCGTTTTCCTCTTCTTCTCCTCTCTCCTCAAACATATGAAGCAGCGCCGCCTTTGTGTACAACGCTTGAGCAACTGAAGAGAATTCGATATGAACTTGCCACGACTGAGAAACGGAACCTTCTTCAAGAAACAGAATGCTATCCCCACAATCATTCACAATTTTTAAAATTGTTATTTAAAAGGATTTTCTCTCTGTTTCTGTTCTAATTAACTTGTCCAACCAACCTCACATACAGCCTGTTGCTTGCAATATTCAGGCAGTTGTGACTGATGCCCAAGGCCAACAGCTCAAGATCATCGTCTGGAAGTCGACCGTCATCTGGAAGTCCATATAGCATTGATGTTCCAGGTTTATCTAGGGGTTTACTATTGTCGAATCATGATAAATGGTAAGACAAGTTTGAAATAATTGTTGACTATACGTCTGGTCTAACTGTCTGGTAGTTTTACTGTACTTTTATATCACTAAGTTCCACTAAATTCTAGACTAAGTAAGATTAAGTTTAACTGAATTGTAACATAATTAGATTAAATTACTTTTTATGGTTTAAAGTAAAATTTACATAAAAATATAAGTCTAAAACAGTACAAGTGAACGTGCAGTATTGAAAGGCGGGCAAACAGGGAGTATAAATCCTAATTGTATATAGGATATGATCATATTAGGATGAAATAGGATCAATCTTCATGAATGAATCTTGATGAGGCGAACTTTTTGAATTGAAGAGTGTGGGGGAGATGCCAAGAGGAACTTCAGGCTGCTTTTCAAGATATGACTACCGAACAGCTCTAAGAACAGCTCACAGAAGTCTACGACAAAGAAGAGAAGGGGAAAGGAAACAGAGAGCCGCGTTCTAAGGTAAAAGATCTGATCGGTATGCTTCATCAGATAAAAATTAAGAGCAACAGAGATGATGATGATAATGATGATTGACTCAGAGGGTTAAATCCTACATAGGCTCTGCATATAGGCATAAAGCTGCAAAAGTAATGGAGGATATATACTACTGCTCTACCCCTGCCGTGTGTTACTCTGTCTTTCACTCACACTTCGCTGATTAGAGAAAATTAAGCATAATCTCATCTGTTCCCGGGATTGTGATTCAAATGTATTCATGTTTGTCGGCAGTTGCAATGGTTTTAAAGTGCAAGCTAGGCAAGAAATGCATGTGTCGTGATGGGATGTGTTGTTGCATGTATGCGTGCATGATGTGGAGTAACATGCATGAATGTATGGTGCAAGGCGGACGTGAGATAATTGGCATGCAGGTTTAGGGCTCCCTAGAGGGCTCCAGCCCTGAACACAATGTAATCCTGTAATCAATATTTCGAATTCCACCAAAACTTGAATAACTTTGAATTTTAACCATACCCAATATAATAATTATACTTACTATGATGATGATGATGATGATGATTGAGGGTTAAATCCTAGATTTAACGACGCCAAATCCCAAGCCACTAGCAAGGCTTTGAGGACAACCCAGAGCACACATTCATGGGGGGGGGGGGATGAGGAAGCCTGCATGCCAATCGGATCGATTCGCCTCAACTTGCCTTATCGACAGAATGGACCTTTTTGAGACAGTCAGCTATAGCTTTAGAACCGCTTCTAGGCAGAATTGTGCACAACAGCAACACCATATCCTTCATTTTTTTTCTCATTATCAGAAGTGCCCCTCCCAGTTACACCTGCAACGCGTTGTGCGATCTGTATTCTTATGTCAATGGGTGCTTTCTGCTTCGCAATTTCGTACAGTTCTTTCAGCCTGTTCCGTTCCCTTTCTGTGTCCTTACATTCCGTCAGAACATGAACCTCATCTTTGATCACACGTGAGGGGGACAAACATTTATCGCACAGCCGTTCCGGTTCGGTTCTATCTATATCCCCCCCTGTGAGAGCCCTGAAAAGCGTACGGAAGCCTGCGGAGGACTGCAACAGACTCTTTGGCAGAGGTTCAACACTGCACTCTAACATTTCACTTCTCGGATGCCATTTCCTTTCACTCAGAAGGTGCATGGCCAAACGCTGTCTAGACAGATTCTCTGATTGGAAAGGGGAGAGATTCGTAAGGTGGAGAAAAATTCTGTCTCTGTCTCTAATGTTTCTAGTTTCTTCTTTCAACCCGTCGGACAGCCAGGCACCCTCTACGATCTTTTTTACCGCCCTTTTCCTTCTGCCCTTGCCCTTCCCTTTAAACTTGTCCCCCACCGTGCTTGGCAATGGAGGCTAGAAAAGGGAGCAATCTAATGGAACGGCCAGCCATTTTACTGTCTTAACGAAGGGTTCACATGAGCTAGCCAAGCACTCATTCCACACTGCCCGGGGTAGAGCACGGTCGATCAATTTAATACATTGGATGAAGCCCCCACTCAACTTACCAAGTAGAGAACTGAATGGCTCGAGAGAGAGAGAGAGAAGGGAAGGTGAAACAAAGGAGTGATGGGAGAGACCAAAACAATATCGAACAAAACGTAACTGTAATGCATCGAGGCAGGCAACATCTGTCTTTCTCAGCGGGATCGTTTCCAGTCCATACAGCGCGACTGGCAGCCAGAGGGCCTTAAACAAAGTAATTCAAGTTGTACGCAAGTAAGTCTGAAGTAACATGCATAGTAGCCGCTGAGAGGCTCTTGTCCAGGCTTTTCCCATATGTACTCTTAGTCTAGTAGCATGCAGTACATCTATATAAAACGCAGTACTAAGCTTTTAACACAATGTCATCCTGTAAAAACTAATCCTAGAACTAATCTTAAGACCTTATCATGGTTCTTATGTCTGGACTTCAAGTTCTGTTAGTAATCTTATTGTATACCATTGTTTAAATAGTGCCTGTACAGAACTCTATGTGGCTGCAGCGGCAGTACAATTAATTCGACCAGCTATAAAGTTGTGATGCCGTGACCGAATTCGAGATGTCGGCTCATTTCTTTAGCCGTGGCCCCCTCTTTTTGCCCCTCCGACTTGCGGGTGCCCCTGCGTCAGCCTTTTGCCTTCTTGCCGGAGCAGCGACTGGCACATTGTCCTGTGAGCCAGCTGGTGCACTGGGCTGACCCCCTCCCAGTGATGCTATCAATGTGGGTGCACCACCCGCTTGCGTGTCCGCCTCAGGATCTGTTTGCTCCTCTTTGGGGTCTGTCGTCTGTGTTGTGACGACGTGTGGCTCACTGGCTGCCTGCATGCTTGGCTCGATCTCCCTCTGAGCTTCCACCTTTTCCTCTGTCTGCGTGTCTGCTTGCATTTCTGTCTTGTCGCCTGACGGCAAGTCCGGCTGACTGTCTGACTGCGTTTCTATCTTTTGGTCTGTCTCAACGTCGGGCTGACTGTCTGTCTGCGTGTCTGTCTGTGCTTCTACCTTTTGGTCTGTCTCGGCGTCTGGCTGATTGTCTATCTGTGTGTCTGTCTGGGTTTCTACCTTTTGGTCTGTCTCTACGTCTGGCTGATTGTCTGTCTTCGTGTCTGTCTGGGTTTCTACCTTTTGGTCTGTCTCGGCGTCTGGCTGATTGTCTATCTGCGTGTCTGTCTGTGGTTCTACCTTTTGGTCTGTCTCGGCGTCTGTCTGGATTTCTACCTTTTGGTCTGTCTCGGCGTCTGGCTGATCATCTATCTGCGTGTCTGTCTGTGCTTCTATCTTTTGGTCTGTCTCGGCGTCTGGCTGATTGTCTATCTGCGTGTCTGTCTGGATTTCTACCTTTTGGTCTGTCTCGGCGTCTGGCTGATCATCTATCTGCGTGTCTGTCTGGATTTCTATTTTTTGGTCGGCCTCGGCGTCTGGCTGGCTGTCTGCCCGTGGTTCCACCTCTATGTCAGGGTGTGTGTGTGTGCCTGTCTCTGGTTCTGTCTGCGTGTCTGCCTGTGGATCGTCCTGCGACTCTGTGTCTGCTGTCGTGTGTGTCGAGAGGCCTGTCTCCTCGTGTGTCTGGGGGTCTGTTGGTGAATCTGGCTGTGTGTGCGTGTCAGTGGTTGTGTGTGGATCTGCCGGCGTGTCTGTCTGTGGTTTGGTGTCTGTCTCTGTGTGTGGCTGTGTGCTTGCTTGAGTGTCTCCCTCCGTCTCCTCCGGGATGTTCGTCTCAACATCCGTCGCATCTTCTGATGGAGGGGAAGGGGGAGAGGTGGTGGGTGGGTCCGGATGTACGTGTGTGCCCAACAGTTTCTCTGTGCCAGCATTTAAGTCTGTCTCCGTCTCCAAATCTGCCGGAGGCTCCAAGTCCTTCTCTTGATGGTCAGTTGGGGCCTCTGTCTGACCTTCTTCCTGTGGGGTTGGAGAGGCGTCAGAATGTTGGGGTTCTGTCTGCTCTTCTGCCGGCGTGTCTGCTTGTCCTTCACCGGATTTCTTCTCGTCTGTGGGCACGTCTGTCTGGATGTCGGGGGGTGCGTCTATCTGGATGTCTGTGGGGGTGTCTGTATGGACGTCCGCCGGAGTTTCTGATGGGATGTCTGGGGGTGTGTCTGTCTGGATGTCTGCTTGTGCAAGGGGTGTGTCTGTCTGGATGTCTGCTTCTTCAGGGGGTGCATCTGTCTGGATGTCTACTTGTTCAGGGGGTATGTCTGTCTGAATGTCTGCTTGTTCAGGGGGTGTGTCTGTCTGAATGACTGCTTGTTCAGGGGGTGCATCTGTCTGGATGTCTGCTTGTTCAGGGGGTGCATCTGTCTGGATGTCTGCTTGTTCAGGGGGTGCATCTGTCTGAATGTCTGTAGGTATGTCTGCCTGTCCTACAGGCTCATCAGTTTGAGCGTCCGTCTCTTCTTCTACTGGAGAGTCTGGTTGCTCTGCGGGTGGATCTATTTGGGTGTCTGCTGGCGTTTCTGCTTCGTGTGTGATTGCGTCTGCCTGGACCGTGTCTGTTTGTGTGTCTGTCTGGACGTCCGTGTGTGTGTCGGTTGGTATGACTGGGGGAGTGGCTGTCTGCTGCTCTACAGGCTCCTGAGTTTGAGCGTCTGTCTCTTCTTCTACGGGGCTGTCTGCACCTTCTGTAGGTGCTTCTGCCTGGCTGTCTGTAGGTGTGTCTGGGTGACTGTCTGTTTGGGCATCTACCTCCAATTCTCTTGGTGTGTCTGCTTCGACCTCTGTGGCCGTCTCCTCACCTTCTCCTGTGCCTCTCTGGTCTTCTTCCAACGGGTCAATTGGGGCATCAGGGGTGAGCGTCTCCTGATTTGCAGAGTTCATGTCTGTCTCTTCAAGTGTCGGGGTGTCTGTCTGTGCGGCTGTCTCTGTATGGAATGCTGATTGAGTGTCTGCTGGCGTGTCTCTGTGAATGTCTGTTTGTGCGTCTGCTTGCGTATCTGCCTCATCCCCTGTCTGCATTGCTGTTGTTTGGTCTGTCTCTACGTCTGGCTGATTGTCTGTCTCCGTTTCTGTCTGGGTTTCTATCTTTTGGTCTGTCTCGGCGTCTGGCTGATTGTCTATCTGCGTGTCTGTCTGGGTTTCTACCTTTTGGTCTGTCTCGGCGTCTGGCTGATTGTCTATCTCCGTGTCGTCTGTCTGGATTTCTGCCTTTTGGTCTATCTCAACGTCTGGCTGATTCTCTACCTGCGTGTCTTTCTGGGTCTCTGTCTTTTGGTCTGTCTCGGCGTCTGGCTGATTGTCTATCTGCGTGTCTGTCTGGATTTCTGCCTTTTGGTCTATCTCAACGTCTGGCTGATTCTCTATCTGCGTGTCTGTCTGGGTTTCTATCTTTTGGTCTGTCTCAATGTCTGGCTGATTGTCTATCTGCGTGTCTGTTTGTGGTTCTACATTTTGGTCTGTCTCTACGACTGGCTGATTGTCTATCTCCGTGTCTGTCTGGGTTTCTGCCTTTTGGTCTGTCTCAACGTCTGGCTGATTCTCTATCTGCGTGTCTGTCTGGGTCTCTATCTTTTGGTCGGTCTCGGCGTCTGGCTGAGCGTCTACCTGGATGTCTGTCTGCATGCCTGACTCATCGCCTGTTTCTGTACCCGTCTGCGTGTCTGCCGGGATTGGTACCTGCTCGCCTGCCGGTGTCCCTCTTTGTACGTCAACTGGAGGCACTGCTTGAGTATCCACCACAGTCTCTGCCGGCTTCTCTGTCGGAACCCCTGTCTGAACGTCTACTTCTCCGGCCGTCTTTGTGTGCGTCTGCTTATGCCGCTTCAGCCTCATGGGGTTTGCTGCTGCTTCTGCTGGTGGGGTCCCGCTTGGAGCCCCCATCGCTCCCTGATCCCAAGGCTTGACATCACCTGGCACGCTCGGGGGGTGCTGTTGGAGTGAGTCGAAGAGGCCGACTGGAGGGGGGGGGGCATGGACTGACGGTTCGGTGTGACCCTGCCAGGGGTGGATGGGGTCACTTGGGGGGATGTCGTGTGCTTCTACTGACGGCACTTCGGTGTCGATCAGAGGGTCTACAAAAGAGTCGTAGGGGGGGAAGGGATCGGGGTCTGACGGTTCAATGTGGGTCCACGGTGAGGGGGGGTCACTGGGGGCCCAGTCCTGTTCTTGCACTGGAGGTGCTTCTTCCAGGTCAATCAGTGGGTCCGCAACGGAATCAGCAAAGTCATCAGAGTAAGGGGAAGGGGGAACAGGGACTGACGGTTCCCCCGTGTCGCCCCATGAGGAGGGGGGGGAATCACCTGGAGGGGTGTGCTGTGATGGCACTGACGGTGCATCTGTATCAAGGTCAGAAAAGTACGACGGGTCCGTGCTGGCAGAGGAAGGAGAGGGATCGGATCGGAAGCCCCAGGGGTCTGCTGTCCCTGTCCCACCCTCCCCGTCCCCCCTCTTTGCAGCTTGGAGAGATGACTTGAGGGTGTCAATTCTGGACTCCACATACTCCCTCCCGACTGGTACAACGTTCAAAAGAATGCAGAAAGCCATGAAGATAGCGAACCACAGGGAAACACCCAGAAAACTTCGCAAAGCTGCACAGAGAGAGAGAGAGAGAGAGAGAGAGAGAACGAGACGTTTCTCCAAGGTGCAAAGTTGTAACTGAAAAGGTGAAATCCCTCTCAGCTCGCGCTGAAATGTTTTAGTCTTCTCCGCACGAAGGAAGAGAAGACGAGGGCGGAATAAGACGCAACAGCACGAGGAGAAAAGCACATCGATTTCAGGTATCAGAGAAGCCTTCTCTATCTAGCTCGTCAAGAACACAAAACAAGTCGGGCCCTTCCAGAAGATCACGCAGCAGTGATGACGGATCTGGTCCTCCTGACAGAAGCAATTCTTTTTTTTCTTCTTTTCCTTCTCCTTTGAATCGACCCCCCATTTCCATTCCGAAGAAGCCGACAAAGACCTACATGGTGACTGAATGAATGACTGACTCGCTCTCGAACCGCTCTTCTTGATTGGTGTCACCTGCACGCAACCAAACGAACAAAGGCGGAGAGAGAACAGCAGGGAATACAAATGCGCACAGTTGGACCAAAGCACAAGGGCAAAGGGTGTGTTCGATTCCTTCCAACCAATATCGTTAGAGAGATGCACGAGCAGCTGTCTGTCTTCTTTGGCCTTCGCTGAAAGCAGAAAAACAAAAAACGAAAAAGGAAATGGAATTGTGGAGGCACCCAGTGTCTCTCTCTCCAGGTCTCTGTCTCTCCCTGCATGTTTGTGTGTGTGTGTATTGGTGTGTGTGTGTGTGTCCCCTCTCGACTCACCACAACAGAATAATCAGCGGAGGCTGAAACAAAAACGTCTTCTCTGCAAACAAAAACGAAAAAAGACGAGAGACAGCAGCGGGGAGAGCACAGCACAATGAGGCGAGGGAGGGCAAAAAGAAACACGAGAAAACAAAAGAGGCAACGCACACCGAAGCTCAAGACTGAAAAGAAAAGGCGGTGCAGAAAGAACAGAGAGAACAAAAACTGAAAGAGACAGGAAGGCAGGAAGCCATGCATGAGAAAGAGAGGGGAGGAAAGATCCGATCAGCACAAACAAAATCACACGCACCCGTCTGGCTGTCTCACTGAAACCCCCCCCTCTGAGTCACTGGCTGACTGACTGACTCGATAAACTCTACGCCCAAAGCTGGAAGTTCGTGTCTTCTGTGCCGAGTCATCACGTGCATTCTATCCGTGGGGCATCTCGGCAACCGCACGGCCTTCACGGACCCGTCTCCAAACCCGACGGCTGCCATCGTTCCGCATTGACTGCGCAGATAGATCCACAGAGAGGGAGGAGGGGGAGAGGGGCAAATCAGAGAACGTTCCGTGTTTGTTGCGTCAGTAAGCATGATTTGTCCCTGTCCATTTCGTGTTTGCTCCCTTCTTTTCCCCTGATGTCACTTCTCGAAAGAAATTACAAAATTCTCCGTCCTGAATGAAATCATCGGCTCCCTCCCCCCCCTCCTTCAATTCTCCCCCCTTGCTTTTCTCTTGACTCGAGAACGTGGAAAGACCCGCTCCTCCTACCTATTCATCCCTTATGTCAAGTATGCACAGAGGAGTATCAGAGCCGTGGCCTTCTTTCTACCCATGCACACATCAACAAAGATTTCATCCATCCATGCACACCCATTGTCCTCGACCAGCCAGAATGAGAGACAGACAGCAATCCAGTAGGAAAAAGGTAGACGGACTTGACAGCCAGAGACGCCGAAGGGAGGGAGTGCACCTTCCGAGACTTGAGTCTCTCCAGAACCCATTCCTCCTCAGGGTCCTCGGGGCAGATCAAACGCCTGCAGGGAGGCACGCAGAAGAGTGGGGTTCAGCGCAAATGAGTGAAGGAAGGATTCTTTACACCTGCACTCCAACGGATGCGCAGATGCACTCACTGAGCGCACAAGAAAAAGAACCCGAAGGGAACACACGAGAGTGAACGAACGAAGTGCAAACAGCTCTACTGCATCCATATTCATACAAAACCCATGCCCGACCGACCGACCATCTGGTCAAATAGGACGACCCTCTGTGCTGAGACTCCAGAGACACAAGCTCGTACACACCAGGCACCCCCTTGTCGGGAAGGAAGCGGACTGCCTTGATTGTCATCAGCTGGCGCGTCCGGGGGTTCACCCGGTCCTGAACGAAGGAAGGAAGAAGGCTAAAAGGGATGTGAATGATGGAAAGGAGAAAGGAGAAGAGAAGGCAGTCAAATGTCAAGAGACGCGACACAGACAAGAGAAATCGGAGGTTCCTTCGCGGCTTTCCGGGCCCTTCTGCTCTCATCATGCTGGGTCCAACTTGATATGTGCGAGGAAAGAGCGGAGACATACATGGGCACGCACGGAGAGATCAAACAAGTCAATGGCGGATTGAGATTCAGATGGACTGTCAGAGACGGAGAGGCCGAGGTCACCGAACCCTTTCTAAAAGGGAAAAGGCAGGGGGACGTATTCATTCGACTGACCAGTACTGCAACCTGGGCCCCACTGTACGGATTCCAGATAATACAACGGTTGTCGGCATGCACAGTACAACACTGCAAACACGCACAAAGAGGGAGGGACAGAGACCGTCAAATCGTCATGCAGATTGAGCCCCTCTCTTTGTGCAAACTCCCGAGAGAAACCGAATGACCAGAAGATCTTGACGAGAATGTGAATGCAAAGGATGGGAACAGAGAGCGACTCAAAATGGCATGTCGCTGAGGTCACAATCGAGGATGGAGGAGGGCGAAGAACGAACGAACAACTGGACAGGAAAGACAGCGGCCAGACTGATTGATTGGTGGATGCAGAAACAAGAAGGGACGAGAAAGAAATGGAAGGGGAAAGGAGAAAAAAGAAGAGAAAACTAACAGACACGAGCAGCACACAAATTGAGAGAAAAAACAAAAAAGCAAAAGGTTACCGACCAAGATCCCATCAGGTGCCCAATCCCCATCGGAGACCTCCCTCTTCACCGCGTCTGGTCTCTCCAGCTCTGAAACCAAATTAATTAGACCTGCAACGCCCGTCCTGCACAAAGGGGAAAAAAAGGGGGGAGGGGGGGAAGGGGTGGTCACGTCGAAGCAAACTGTCACGATGGAACACGGAGAGGCAGCGAATGGAAGGGGCGACGGACAAAGGAAGAGAAGGGAAGGCGAGGATAGAGAGGGGGACAGACGCACTGAAAGGGAGGCAGGCCGCGCGCGCCCACACAGAGAGAGAGAGAGAGAGAGAGAGAGAGAGACAGAGGTGATTGAGAAGCTCAAGATGCGAAAGTGAGAGAGATGGATCAAAAAGAAAACGGAACAGAACAGATAAGAAAAGAGGGAAAACCCTGACCTACCAAGCATCATCCTCATCGTTTGTTCGAAATCCTCCACTGTCTGTCTGTCTCTCTACCTGCACGCGCCACAAAGACGGGGAGAGAGAGCCGGGCAGAAAGACGCCCCAAAACTTGGTGAGCGTGAGCGGAAAAGCAGAGAAAGGAAGAAAGCAGAGGAGTCACGCAAAGAAGGCACAGAAGGCGATCGAGAGGAAGAGGCAGGCCGGAGAACATCTTTCTTTCTTTCTTTCTTCCTTGTCTCTCTCTCTCTCTCTCTCTCTCTCTGAGTGTGTGTACGCGCGCGCGTGTGTGATCTGACAAGTGTCCGTGTCAGGCTGAAGGGCCTTGTTGGTATAAGCAAGACCACGTCTACACCCTATTGAGGCCGACTTTCTAGAAAGACTGCCTGCCTGCTTCAACTGACCAAGGGCTGGATAGGGCTAGGGGGTCGGGTCGGCTCCACATCCGGGAACAGCTCTCGGGGCTGTTGGCCGTAGTTGAGCATGCCAATCTCCTCGAGGTGGAGGTACAAAATTCTGTATGTCGACAACCACACAGACAAACAGACGGACAGACAGACAGAAGGCAGAGAGGCAAGTACAGAGAGAGAGTACAGAAGATGTTGACGCAGAGCCAAAGAACGAAGTGGGGGGGACGGAAATGAGAAAGCAGAGGCGAAGAAAAAGTCAGTGAACAAGTGTAGAGACAGCGCAAGGAAATGGAAAGACAAGATAGTGCAGGGGTCTGAGAGCGAGACAAAAGGAAGAGACACTCAATCAGTCAGTCTACCCGTCTCTCTGCCTGTTCCCTTCCCTTCCCAACCAAACAGGGCCCCGGCAAGACCCACCGAGGTACTCCTTCTTTTCCAGCAACCAAAACGTGCTCTCCAGTCGGGGACCACTTCGCGACATTCTGCATGCATTCGGATATTTCGAACAGACAGATAGACAGATACCAGAAGGTTAAAGAAAGAGACACAGGAGACACGAATGCTCAAAGGCAAGGCGGAAACCTTCTGGAGCCGGGGCAAGAGAGTGCCCCTTCCTCTGCATTGTCGCTTCCCCTTCTCTTTCGAGAAAACCCCTGTCCTTCTCTTTTACTGTCCTCCGGTTGGACCGCATGGATGTTGTAACAGCCTTCGTTCAATCCTAAAATCTGAAAGCGGCTTTGGATCGGTCGGATAGGGAAATAAACGCAACAATTCCATGTGCCAGACACATGGAAAGTAGAGAGCTTCATGCACCCACCTGCACAGGCTCGCGAGCGGCCCAGTCAGTCCGACAGCCGGCACGCCAATCTATATGTCTGCAGACAGAGAAATACAATCCAGAGAAGGGAGAGGCACCGATAAGGAGCCGGATGAGGGCTGAAATTTTTCCGGAGCAGCCAATTGTTGCTTTTCCCCATATGTCTTCCCTTCTCTCGAAGACATTCGCCGGAAACTGCGCAGCTCAACGCCCTCAGTGGCACGAACTCGGAGTATCAAACTGGAAACCGAAAAGTGTGGGCAAACGACGCTGACCTTCCGTCTTTCGAAATGCGAAAAAATTCCACGCTCGAGCGTACAGACGACACCCAGAGGTCACTCTGCACGCATGGACACAAAGTGTATGTCGGGAGGCCAATTGTGTGGTTGACGTCCACTTGCTGAGCACCCTCTTCCCTCCCTTACGTACCTTGGGCGAATAATGCAAAGATGTGGGCAGCCCTCTCAAAGTGATGGAGGACGCGAGAGTGTTCAAGAATGGTCGGCCTTCATTGCAGCAATCCACTCGAACTTGGTGGACTTGCTGCAAGCAGTCAGAAAGACAAGGACGGAGGGATAGGTCAACAACGGTTGGACTCCTTGTTGATAAAAGTACTGCATGGCACAAGTGGCAGACTGACCACTTGATTCTCAATTCCATATTCCTTGCCGCCCCCGCCACCGGCTGTCAGAACCAGACCTTTATCCGGATCAGTGCCAATCTGCATGGATACACAGGAGAGAGAGTATAGGGAGGGTAAAGACCACTACGAGGGTGTCGGAGGGGAGAGGCGGGAGTGGACTTACGGCGAAGATGGGGTAGGGCAGAAAGAACAACGCCATCGTGTGCTTGAAGAGACAGCGCTTCGAAATCGCTACAGATCAGTTTTCAAGAAGATCGCGTAACCAGCTAGGGGTTCGAAACTGGTACAATCTGCTTCAGAAACCCTGTCGACTGGGAATTCCTTGTGTGCAAACACGTCGTCAGAGGAAGCCTCTCGGCCATTCTCAGTACGTTACGCATTCTGAGAAGGATCCGGCAGGGGACACGTGTTGGGAATACATGGGAAAATGCGAATACGGATCCTTTGTTGGGTGGCGCGCGGTTATATCGCTCGAGGAGACGGGGTTTCAAATTCAAGGCCGATCGACCTTTCAGTCTCCAGCAGTCCTCCAAAAACTGTGTCGTTCACATCCCCTGCCTCACCTGCTGAGCTCTACAGACTTTCAACCGCACCTGTGCTCTGTAACCGCTGGTCTTTTGTGAAACGACTCTTTGTAAGCTGCCCTTGAAGCTGTACGTTTCGCGGCTGTCGTTTCAGTTTACAGAAAACGGAAGACGATCTTCTTGTCTCTGAGACAAGCGAGGTCTTTCGTTGAACCTCTGTCGACAGCAGGACCTGAGGCACTAAAGCGAAATGGAAGGTGGCGCCTCTGTGATGGCTGTCCCTGCCGCTGCTTCTGCAGACATGGACGTTGAGAAGTCAGCACCCTCTCAGCCCCAGCAGCCTCTTGACACAGAGCTTGCCGAGTTCTCCAGAAGTTGGGAGGCTCTGACGCAAGAGGAGCTGAGCTCTGCAGACTACTACTTCAATTCGTATGCGCACTTTGGCATTCATGAGGAGATGCTCAAGGATTCCGTGAGAACAGGAACTTATCAAAAAGCAATCCTGCAGAACAAACACCTGTTCAAAGACAAGGTGGTTTTGGATGTTGGAAGTGGCAGTGGAATTTTGTCGATGTTCGCTGCCCGTGCTGGTGCCAAGAAGGTGATCGGCATCGAGTGCTCTGAGATTGTCGATGTGGCCAGGAAGCTGGTGGCACACAACGGTTTGGCAGACGTGATTGAGTTTGTGCAGGGAAAGGCAGAGGAAGTTGAACTGCCTGTGGATAAAGTTGACATCATCGTGTCTGAGTGGATGGGATACTTTCTTCTGTATGAAAGCATGTTGGACACCGTGCTCTTCTGTAGAGACAAGGTGAGTCAGGGGGGGCGGGGTGGAAAAATGTGTGACTTTTCTGTGACTTCTCGCCCGAAAATTCCATGTGCGCAAGATGATGAGTCTTTCTTCAATGGTGTAGTTTTGTCGACTCTTTGTGTGCGTCGCTTGGGTTGGTATGCTACCACTGTTCTCCGAGTGTCTTCGCCCATCTTTCATTTGGGACTTCCCTTGCCGTCTCTCTGCCCCACTGGTTGGGTCTATTCCCCTGCTTTCTGGTGTTCACCGTTTCCTCCCCTTCTCTTCCTGCAGTGGCTGAAGCCCGGTGGTCTGATCTACCCTGACCACGCCTCTCTGTGGGTTGCTGCGATCGAGGATGGAGAGTACAAGGAGGAGAAGATCGGGTTCTGGACCAGAGTGTGGGGGTTCGACTTTGGAGTCGTGCAGAAGGTCGCCATGGAGGAACCCATCGTGGTCAGTCAGGCAGGCAGTTCATCTTTCTCGGAAACAGCCATACGATTCATTCATTCATTCATTCATTCATTCATTCATTCATTCATTCATTCATTCATTCATTCATTTATACATTCATTCATGCATTTATTCTTTCGATCTGTGAGCGAGGGGGGCATCCTTCAATCTCTCTGAGAGGCTGAGCTGCTTTGCCGAGCAACCTTCAGCCAGCTTTTAGGTAGGAATTTGACTCAACAGGAGGGGGCAAGCGTAGCAAGGGAAACAAGAAAGGGATGACCGGAGGGCTCCGAGAGTGTGGTAGTTAAAGGGACGGAAAAATGGGAGTCAGGAGTGGAGTCATGTTGCTCAGAGAGACAGAGGAATCAAGACCCGGGCGGACGAAGGTCTTCCGTCAGGAGTCTGGCCGGCTTGCCCTTTCCTCTAGAACCGCTTTCTGTAATCTTTCTTTTTGTACCGAAGGTTCGTGTTGCATCCCTGAGGCCAGTAGGCGTGTGCAATCTGACAGTGCCGCCCTCGCTGTGTGACTTCAGGGTCAAAAAGATCCGATGGTTTTTCTTCCCGTCCCCGCACAGGCATCATTCGTTGCGTGGCGAGGACGGTATTCTCAGACCAAACATTCAATCGTGAATGAATGAATGAATGAATGAAGGAAGGAAGCGAATCACATAATTTCCTTCATGCCTTCGTTCCTTCCCCCATTGTTGCCCGAAAGTCTGCCCCCTCCAGAAAATTGACAACTCGTACACAGCCTTTCAGTCTCACGCAGACGATTGAAAAATCGAGGGCACCTCTTCTCTATATCTGCAGGACACTGTGAACTCCCAGGCCATCACGTCCCAAGCCTGGAGACTCCTCCATCTGGACCTCAACACCTGCAAGGCCTCAGACGCAGACTTCGTGTCTAAGTCAGTCGCCAATCGCAGACACAGAGAGAGAAGACGAGCTCTTTTGTTGAGTCATATGGGAAAGGCACAGAAAAGGAAAGAAAGGAGATAGGGGCAGTTTTCTCTGGAGCTGCTGTCCCTGAGGCCGTTGCAGTCTGTAATTTTTCTCTTCGCTTGCCCGCTTGCCTGTGTCTCCAGGAATGCTGTTTTCTCCCCTCCCCCCCCCCTTGCTTGCTGCCTTCTCTCCCTTTTTTTTTTCGTGTTCAAAAAACGTGTGCTTAATGTGTGTGGCATGTGGAGGAGGAATTTGACAGAGGGCAAGGGTGCAACGTGAGTGAGTAAGGTCAGTGAAATCGCATGGAAGGAAAAGAGAGAAAGAACCCTTGAACCAACAAAAACAGGATTGAACTACACGGTATGACCCCCCGTTCCTCACACCCCCCCTCCCTACATCTGACGCACTCCGTGCGAATGGCCCGGAAAGCGATCAAAATTAACTCCATTTGTTTTGACCCTTATACTCATGTTGTGTTAAGTGCCCCCTCAGCTCTATTTCCGGGACATGCATCTGCGTGCGTCAGATTTTTCAATCGGAGATTCAGCACGCTCGACGTACATACGCGCGCTCCCACCTCAACTCTTTGTAAGTGCCCCTCAGCTACGCTTTCCGGGCCACACACACACACACACACAAGACCCACCCCTCTCCCCTGCAATTCCATCATTCAGGTTTGAGCTGAAGATCACCAGGAAGGATCACATCCACGCTTTGGTGGCCTGGTTCGACTGCTCCTTCGAGTGCTGCCACAGACCCATCATGTTCACAACCGGGCCCTTCGGTCAGTCTGTCAGGCAGGCAGTGTGCTCATAGGGCGAAATTCACCGTGAATGGGTTGGGTCAGGAGAAGTTTGAGTCTGCTTGACATTGTGTGTTTGGTCTGGCTGGAGAGACGGTGCATACAACTTTGTGGGCAAGGCCTCCTGATGGCAAGACAGATGAGTAGAAGCACGTTTACGTCAACGAATCGAGAGTCGGGTTAGCGGATGTGTAGATGGGTTGAGGGTGGACAGACAGACCATTGCGAGGTGAAGTACGGCAATCCCTTTGCATCCTTGGAGAGGGCTGTTTTGAACGTGGAGATAGGTGTATTTCTCAGCTCGCACGCTTACGTCGTCTTTGAATTTCTGAAATGTCCCCACCGTATGATGCATTCAGGGAAATACACCCACTGGAAGCAGACTGTCTTCTATCTGGAGGACGAGATCGCTGCAAATCCCGGAGGTCTGTCCGTCTGTCTGTGTGTCTGTTTTCTTTCTGCTGCCTTTTTGATTGATCGTGTCTCTGTCTTCTTTCTTCTGCCTTTCTAATCGTGTTTCTGTCTTGTTGCTTCTTCCTTTTTCATTGATCGTGTCTCTGTCTTCTTTCTTCTGCCTTTCTGATTGATCGTGTCTCTGCCTTCTTTCTTCTGCCTTTTTGACTGATCGTGTCTCTGTCTTCTTTCTTCTGCCTTTCTAATCGTGTTTCTGTCTTGTTGCTTCTGCCTTTTTCATTGATCGTGTCTCTGTCTTCTTTCTTCTGCCTTTCTAATCGTGTTTCTGTCTTGTTGCTTCTGCCTTTTTCATTGATCGTGTCTCTGTCTTCTTTCTTCTGCCTTTCTAATCGTGTTTCTGTCTTGTTGCTTCTGCCTTTTTCATTGATCGTGTCTCTGTCTTCTTTCTTCTGCCTTTCTGATTGATCGTGTCTCTGTCTTCTTTCTTCTGCCTTTCT
>JAHBMJ010000121.1:5458-55971 GCA_018398765.1 Chromera velia | reverse complement strand
CTACCTCCGCGCAAGCCATCTCGCCTCCGTGCCTGCAAGCAGAAGCCTCTCCCACCTCCGCACAAGCCTTGCCGCCTCCGTGCTTGCGAGCAGAAGCCTCTCCCACCTCTGCACAAGCCTTGCCGCCTCTGTGCCTACAAGCAGGTCCCCCCGGAGTCTCTCCCACTTCTATACAAGCCTTGCCGCCTCCATGCCCACAAACAAGAGCCTCTCCCACCTCTGTACAAGCCTCTGTAGCTTCGGCAGACGCTTACAGCACTCGTCCCCCCCCGAACAACTCCACCTCGCCGTCTCTTACAGACGCTTGCGCTAGCGCTTGCGGCTCTCGTCTCCTTCCGAAAGAATCCAGCCTCCCTTCCCTCTCAGACGCTTGCAGAGCTCGTCCCCCTCCAAACACCGCTTCCCCCTCAGATGAAAACATTGTTGAATCAGAGAAGGAATATGAGGGTCTGGAGGAGGGGGAGCTAGAGGGGAAGGGCCATACAACAGAGAAGAGAAAGAAGAAGAAGAAGAAAAAGAAGAAAAAGGCAAAAGAGGAGCAAGCTGGTAGTGAGAATTTTATAGTTTTCTTGTGTAACCAGCCTGTGAAGCCAGCCTTTGAAGGAGAAGACATTTCTTCTTTCAACCCAACAAGAGACAGCTCTTCTCTTTCCCCGCTCCTCGTGCAAGAGACGGCAGTTGCCATGCTGGACTATCTGGCAAATCAACACGGCTGCACGGCTCATGCAAGCGTTGGGCCAGAAGGACGAATGACTCGTCTGATTGTCGAAGATGGAGACGGAACTCCCAAGTTATGGGAGAGCACGGTCTTCCAAACACATCAAAAGATCTGCGAGTACGTTGTGAGATGGCCGTAGGCCCTGGGTCGATTGGGCTTTCGGTGATGCGTTTTTGGTGTTTGTATGTATGTTTGGGTGTATATACTTGATTGATCAGGTGTTTATCTTTATCAAATTTTCTTCTCTCTTTACTCCTTCCTCATAAAAACTAGCTGATCATATTGTGAGCATAAACTTGAACCTTTGTGGTTCCCTCTTCCCTTGTCAAGTTGGTGACTGAATTATGGTATTGATTGCTTCGATTGAGTTGCCACTTTGCCTTTGGGCGGCGTAAGCCAGTGGAGATCTTCGAAAGAGTCTGTCATTAACTCCGTTTTTTCTCTCATCACCTCTCATCCATCCTTGCCTTTACTCTCTTTTCGGATTGATTCAGAATTTAATGTATGAATGTGGTGTGCGCGTGTACCGAGCGCTTATGTCTCCATGCGCCTCCGTAGATGTGGTTAAGGCGAATCGATCCGATTGGCATGCAGGCTTCCTCATCCCCCCCCGTGTGAATGTGTGTTCTGGGTTGTCCTCAAAGCCTTGTTAGTGGCTTGGGATCTGGCGTCGCTAGATCTAGGATTTAACCCTCAATCATCATCATCATAACATTGTTTCTAGCATTATTTATTTTTTATAATTTAAAGTTTAAGAGATTTTTAACAAGATTTTTTTTGTATCTTAATTTCTTAAAACTCTATTTAAAGATTGGGATAATTGATATTGAATACTACTATTATGCTAGCCTAAATGCTAGTTAGAATGCTGGATATATACTAGGGGATAGTGGGGGCAATGACGATTCAAGTAAATTAACAGAGTGGTTCATGTATAGGGGTCTAGAATTGCTATCACAACACCCTATGAAAGGGCGTTGTCGGCTTTACGTCACAAATTACGTGTATATAGCGCCTCGGGGGGGGGCATCGGCCTTCGGCCGACGGCTATATACAACGCCCCTACAGGGGCATAGCAGGTCGTAGGAGGGTGTTGGGAGAGCGCTCAGCGCTTTCTAGGGCGATGCATGGGAGCATTCAATACTGACAAGGACCTTCTTCCACAACAGACAAGAATGAATGAATCATGTTTGATTTTGATCTAATGACCAGATTTTAATATATTAAAGGGCGTAGGCTGATGTAAGCTGGCTAAATCTAGCGAGCACAATATAATTATTTGTGAGTTTAACTCAATTTTTTGTCAATGAAGAAGTATAGCTAGAGGTATAGCTTGTCTAAGACCTTATATATATAACATAACACCCTAAGGGCATTACCCGTACGGCAAAACGCCTTTATATACAACGCGCTTAAGGCGTAGCCCCTAGGCACGTCTCTATATACTATACCACCCCCCCCCCCTCATATCTAGACCCCTATGTTAATGTGTTTCTTGTTTTGGAACTCATAGCTAAAATTACTAGGCGTGGACTTTAGTTAGTTTAGTTCTTTAGTTAGTTGATATTTCCCAAAAAAAGCTAGAAGAAAACTAAACTAACTAACTAAATTATGAACTAAACTAGTTATACGTGGTCGTTAGTTTAGTTAGTTTAGTTTGATGTGTTAAACTGTAAAAGGTTTGATTACTCATTATCTGCTAGCATTGTCTGAGTTACTAGTCTGAGTTGGACTTAACGAGCGCCCGTCGAAGGCGTCTTCTCTGCATGGGAAGCTCCGAGTCTGAATCACTATCTACTAGTAAAAATTTACTAGAAAAGTCTACGATGTTAAATCAAAAAATTTCAGAATTTTAAAGTTATAACACTATAAACCAACATGATATTGAATCATAAAAATGATAATTTAGACATTGTCAAAAAAACACTTTCAAAATTGTTCATATAGCTTCATGTATAGAGCCACCAGTCAGTCAGTTAGTTAGTTAGTCAGTCAGTTAGTCAGTCAGTTAATCAGTTAGTCAGTTAAAGTTAGTTAGGCAGGGAATTAATGCAAAGCAGCGGCCTCCAGAGCCAGCTGGGAGACAGAGTATACAGAGAGGCCCCACATGCTTCTGCACACCCGCTTGTACTGCAGAGGCCAGACAAAGCTCTGGCACGCAGCAGAACAGTTACAACAGTACTGCGTGATCCTCTCCTCCCAGGACCGCCTAGGACAACTGAGAGAGCTAGGAAAAGCTAGGGAGGGCCATACTCATCCGCGTCAGCCCCACCAATATCGTTGCGAAGGAGGCAAGAGTGAAGTACTATGACGTTGACTCCCTGCCGCAAACAGAAAACGGTGTGTTACCCCATCCAAAAGGAGGCCTTGTGCCTCAAACCACACTAAGTCCAACCGTTGGCCCATTGTTGGGGGGGGGGGGGGAAGGGTATAAATTAATACTGCTCAAATGTTAGAGTCAAACTAGTAGTACCTAAATAGGTCAAAACTGTTTAGTTAGTTTAGTTAGTTAGTTAGTTCTCTATAGGGTCATAAACTAAAGTTATTAAACTGACTAACTAACTAAAGTCCATGCCTAATAAAATTATAGACTAGATTATAAATGTTCAAACTAGCGTTCAAACATGCACCCGCCAATGATGTGAGTCCCATATCACCTGGGCCATTGTTTTTTTAACTCGATCTTTAATATAAAAGTAAATATTTGAACTTACTTATGGGACTCGGAGCTCATATCAACCTTAACTTGAAGATTGAAGTTTAAAATCTTTCATGCAGAGATAATTTTATTCTTTATTGAAGCTTATTCTTTAATAGTTTTATCATCATCTTTAATATTTTTTATTACGCTGTACGTATATCATTTTGCTTTAGGTTTTTGATCTAGTTTTACATAATTTTACTTAATTATAACTTGTGGCCTAGCATGTGGCTCAAGTAGAAATTTTTTTTTTTGACTTTAAATATTGATTAATATAAGCTATAGATTTTTGAAATAATTATTTACTATAGCTACACAATTCTACACCTTCTGATACTTTCCGCTGTTTTACTCAAACTTCGTTTTGTGCTGGAATTGGTTGTTTGCCTGCCCTCTGCTGCTCTTCCCGTAAGATCTTCTCAGCAGAGGCTGCACGACGGGCCTCGGCCTTCTTTCGCCTGCAAAAAGGCGATACAAAATACAAAATCGGTGAAAAGGGTTTGATAAAAGAGGGAGGAGATTAAAACCAGTGAACCAATGTATGAATTGACAAACAGATGTGTGGAAGCTTCCGTTCGCGGGGATCACACCAGCTCCAAGACCGAAAGACAAAGCAGTTCTAGAAAACCAGTAAGAATGCAACCGGCTATGCAAGGCTGTGGCCGATCACTATCGACTTACTGTTCTATGGCCTGCTTTCTCAGAGCGTACTGATGGGGGTCAACGAGCAGTCTGTGAGGGGCCCTCAGTGACGTCTCGGGATCTGCACAGACAGAAGAACCGACAAAGATAGAGAGAGAGAAAGAGGAACTAGTCAAGAAACAGAAGAAAGACAAATAACTCGCAAGATTCTTCAACTAAGTGTAGCTCAATCTCTACAAAAGTACTGGACAGCGCATAAAAACACCGATTTCATTTATTTTCAGGTCCCCTCCAGAGCACCCGACTACTGTATGACACTCACCTTCCAAGAACACGCCCGCGTCGCTCCTCTTCTTGACGTTCAAATTCTTTCCCTCCCACAAAGTCAGCTGGGCCTCCGACCGTTTTGCTGCGACCTCCAATCTCTGCATTGAGGACACAAACAGAAGGAGCGGTAAAGGCGTTTGCGAATACTGTTCCATATTGTCTTTCTGCAGTTGACTGTCGGTCCATTCAAGCGAGGGCAAGATCTGCCGAGAAGGACTGCAAGAGGCACAGTTTATTCTTCCTCAAGCAGTCGCAGAGTGTTCTTGCAACCGGGTGCTCGATGGTTGTTTGCATCTCAGAAGGACTTTTCCCCTTCCCTCTTGCGCATGCATGCAATGCCATGTCCATGAATGTTTCCTCGCTTCCTTCCTTCCTTCCTTCCTTCCTTCCGGAAAGAGTCGACGTTCCTGTTCCCCATCAATCAATTCATCCAACCAGGTGGAAGGAAAATGGACGTTGAACTCCGTAGGGACAAACGTGCTTCTTTCAACTTGCGGTGCATTTGTCTAACGACCCCCAACTTTTTTCTAGATATTTTCCGGTTATGAAATCTCTGTTTCATTTCTCACGTGACCGGAGCAAATCTTCATTCAGCATGCCGACCTCCAATGTGGGGTCGATATTGTACTGCGTGATCTTGGAGACCACCCAGAAGACCAGCAAGAGGAACGCGAAGGCCGCATGCCGCCCCGTGTCCTGGTTGAACAGACCCCGACCCGGACCGGGGCGAGGCCAGATCAGGAAGTCCAGGGACCTGCAGGATAAAAAAAAGAAAAGAGAGAGAGAGAGAGACACGATTGATGATCATGCTATGACCCAGTCCAGGTTGTTTTTTACACTCTTTGCATGGTTACTAACACGCACAGAGCCACAACGTGACTTTGTCACATTGACATGCTGAAAGCAAAGAGCAAAAACAGAGAGGCCTGCCGAATGACACAATGCGAAAAAGAGGCGACTTGATCAAAACGGGAGCACATGCATGCAAATCAATATTTCCTCTTAGGCAATGCACTGTTTCCCTTGTCTATGTGCATATGCATGTGTCACGCTTCCAGAGCCTAGAATAGAACAACACGCACTTGCAGATTACTGGCTCAAAAATACACACCACACACAAAAGGAGCAGACTGGATGCGAAAAAGAAAGCTCAGCTGACCCGAAGACGTAGACCAGCAAAAGGGCATTGCACGTGACTGCCAGAACAAATATTGCCTGCAAGAACACAAACACCCGAGAGTCATTCAATGAAGGACAGAATACCACTCTAAGTGACTCTGTCACCTCTCTCTCGTTGCTTGCTGACTGTAACTGTTCTGGAAGATTTCGTTTATCCCCCTCATCACTCACCTCCTTTCAGACAGTCACAGCTGCCTCGACACAAGTGTGTCAACTATCGCTTCTCTGCCCCCCCCCTATCAACCCGATGAATGCACACGGCCCACGTCAAGGACAACAATCCACGGTCCAATGCTGTCTGCATCTTCGGGCGTGGGTCTTCGAACCAGGTGGAAGACTTTGATGGCATCGACCTGCAATTACTCGCAAAAGGAATGAAGTCAGGGAATTAAGGAAGGAGGACAAAAGGCCGATAAGACCTCAGGCCTAGCTTGGCGCTGAGAGTGACGAAGACAAAAAGAAAATCCGACCCTGTCGCAAGAGAAAGAAAGCGACAACGATAAAGAAGAAACAGACTTCCCCCGCCTACAGGATTCAAGATCAATGAATGTCTCTTTGTTCTCCCTTTCTTTCCGCTGTGCACCCTCTCTCTCCCCTTCCTTCCCTTTTCTTCCCCTCCCCTCCCTTCCATTCCAACCGATCTCTCCCACCTTTGCCTCCAGGAGAAAGAAGAAGAAGCAGACAAACGGAGCAGCAGGGACGGCAACGACGAAGAGTGACATGTAACAGATCAGGTCCATCAGCTGCAGTCAGCCAGAACAAGGCAGCAGATTCGTTGCTTTTTAAGATGAGAGACCGCTTGAGACCAAACGAGAGAGAAATTGGAGCAACTTTTCTGCTTCAACCATGCTGATTGGAATTGTTCGCAATCACTCGATCCAAACCAACATTGAACTCGAAGTTTGACAAACCGTTCGGCACAAACAAGGAGCTCAAGTTGGCTGCTGGCTGGCTATCCGCAGCGCCGTCTGGAAAAGCAACTCAGCAGCAAAAATTCAGTGGCTTTCATGTTTGACCCTGCCCTCCCACAGCTGACCTCCTTGTAGTCCGACCAGGCCCCGTCAAGCTTTCCTGTCGTGTACACGGGCTGCTGCAACTGGCGGCTGGCTGCGTACTCTAGAGAAGCCCTCAGGAGAGTCGGAGGCGAAGAAGGAGAAGGGAAGGCAGCAGAGGGGGCCGCCTGCGTATGTATTAACGAACATTCACGATTGCACAATCAATGTCAGTCTTGTAGGGCCGCACCCCTCGACGGCAAAGCAGCTGAGTAAAGTGATTCGAAGAAAGCCTACTCCACCAACAGGATGTTGCATTCTTGTCTTTCTGTTATAAGTTCATGAATGATGATTGTTGTGCTGCACTTTGAAGGCAGACCTGCGCTTGCGCTCTTCCGTCTCCATCCTGGGGAGAGGGCACAGAAGGGTCAAGAACACGAGAGGCGTTCTGCTCGAGGGGAACGGACACGAAAGCGCTGAGGTCCGGCGGGAGCGGCTTTTGAGTTGCGAGGCTCTCCCGGACCTGCAGATGGAAGCGGAGGGCGGAGGTTGGCGTGCAACCAATGGGGTTGCAACTCTATTTGTCTCCTGTGTTGCATGGATTTATTCTCTCTCTATTGCTTTCTCTCTCAAGAGTGAGAGACTGCACTACTCCTACTATCGATAAGTTCTTCCTTCGGTGTTTTGACGTGTGGGTGTGGAAGAGGAGCTCTTGTGATTGGTTTTTCTTTTGTGAAGGGCCCTCCCCTGCCACCTGGCTTCTCCTTTTGACACAAAAAAGCCTACCAGCTTTCTCCTTCTGACACGAGAAGAGAGGGCCTACCTGCTTTCTCCTTCTGACACAAAAGCGCCTACCTGCTTTCTCCTTCTGACACAAAAGCGCCAGTCCCTGTAGTATTCATGAAACAAATAGGTCCCGTAAGGGGTTGCGAGTTCGACCAGATTCAAAGACATCTGCAGAGACAAAAAAAAAGCCAAATAGCCACTGGTAGGAAACTCTTGTCAAGTGGGTGTGAAGGAGAAAGATGTGCTAAGGGGCAGCAAGCAATGTAGCTTTCGCGGGGTTCCCCTATTGATTCACAGACTTTGGTCTACCGAAAAGGAAGAATCACGTGTCTCGCAAGCGAGGAACAGCATCGTAGTACGAGCCTTCTTCAACGACACTTAATCGTGGAAATTCCTCTGGACATGCACAGGGGGGGACTCATCAATGAGAAAGGCCTCCCTCTCCGTGACGATGCAATGGATGGGAAGTAGGGGCTTCTTTTTCCTTCCTGTTGCCTTCTGTACGGACGCTATGGATGGATGCACGAACAAATGAGACTTCAGTACGTCCGACCTGAGTGATGAATGCAGTGAAGATTTGATTCCTCAATTCGTGGAGGCAGCTGGGGTTGTCCTCTGGCAACACCAACTCTGTCGAGCTGACAAAAGGAGTTTCTGTCTCGGGAACGATGCAGCCCTGCATGCAGACAGACAGAGAAGCAAATTGAACGCAAAAGGGAGCAGAGAAAGAAAGCCAAGGAGTGTGCAAGAATCTTCCTTCCACTCTTCTCGAGAATAAGTCGACCTTTTCTCGTCAAAAGGATTTCACAAATACGCCTTTCTGCCCGCCTGCCATCAGTGAGAGCCTGTGGTGGCTCTCTGACTGACCGAGATGGCCGGCTTGAAAAAGGCGGTGAGGACGAAAGGCCAAAACTTGACCGTCACCTGAATGGCAAACGCTTCGTAAGCGAGGAGCGCCTCGTAGGTCGTCTTGAACTTGACATTATACCTGCAGGGTGCAATGAGGACTTTCTGATTGTGTTTTCGTAAAGTCAATCGGCCTCGAACTTCCGTCCACTTTGAGAAATTCACACTCGCCTGCATCTTTGGGATCGATGACTTTGTTTTTGCTCATCGTCAGAACACCCCGCTTTTTCAATCTTCCTATTTGGTCTCTCTCAATGTGGCCGTCTCGCTTTTGCACTGGTTTGCTCTATCTCTAGAGCCCTCGCTTTCTGCGTGCCTCTCCCTGAGAGTCTGAGAGAGTGTCAAACCCTTCACGAATATGCCACAACGAAACTCACAGCAGCTTGGCCAAAGCTTGTCACCGCTTTGAAAGCGCACAATGTGAGCGAAAGACTAATCAGATACCCTCTTGAAACCATGAAAACAACTCATCTACATGTCAACGGACCAGTCACAAAGTGCAATTACCAGCATGCCCCCTCCACTTGTAAATACAGTTCCTGAAAGAGAGTCAATGACACTCGTCACAGTCGTTGCGTTCTCCTTCGCGATATACCACTTCACTGTCTCCCGAGGAGAGGGCCCCTCCTGCCCCCCATCGTTGTATGCTTTCCATGCGTCCTCCACTTCTTTTGTCCAGACACTTCGCAAAATCGCAAGCCAGTACGAAATTGTGGCTGCAGAAGGAAGAAAGCAACAGGATTCCAAAACCAGATTCATTTTTTATGCATGGAGTCGATGGTCGTCTAGGAGAGCCAAAGAAAGGATCGCAACATCAGACGACAAGAGGTCAACCTCTCATCAACCACCAGCTGGCATCGACAAGAACAATTTATAAAAGCCACACACGAAGCACTCCACCTGAAAAGACAAGGGAAAAGAGAAATGTCGAGATGTACCCGCACAAAAGACCCCTTTGAAAGAAAGCGGAAGACCCTCATTCGACAGACCCGAACTGGTCACAAGCACAGCGATGATCGCCGCACCGACGGATATCCGGAGGAGTCTGAAGAGAAAAAGCGAGAAAAAGAGGAGGAGACACAAAAAGGAGAGACAGAAGCTGCATGGATGGAGTTTCGCAAGTGGAAGCTATGAAGGGAAGATCCATAATCAAACGATACCTCACGATTCATTCCACAGCGAAAGTGGAAAGATAAAAGCTTCAGACATGTCTAGAGCATCGATGCCCATCTGATCTGGAGCACATCCAAAGCCGGACACACAATAGAAGAGACCCATCGACACGAAGGTCCTCACAAAAGACAGCCAGACCAACGGAGCGATAGGCACTTAGAAGGCACACATGCAGACAATAAGAAACAAAAGAAAGGGAAAAGCTTCGGGAACACTCACGTGATGTAGGTCGGAAAGAAAATGTCCGTCTCAGTCTCATTCACAGGTGATCTCCTGGTCTCTCCCTTGAATTCCGGTCTTGGCCTCTGGACCTTCGAGAGAGTTGACATGCCCCATCTGCGCACAGTTGCACCATCGATCACGCATTCTGCCTGTGCCCCAGTCTTTTTTCTTGGTCCAACAAAACGAAGAAAGCATAATTGAATGGAGTCTCACATGAAAAGATTTGGTGAGTAAATGAAAGAGCGCAACGACGTTGAAAAACATCCAAGAGCTCAAGAAACTATAGTTTGAGAATGGGGTCAGGAATTGAAGTGGAGTCGGGAAAGGTAGTATACGCACCCTCATAATCTCTGTCGGCCTTTACTCATGTTCATTCACTTGCACGGCTTTGCCTGGAAGGAACCCACAACGACATGGACCCCATGCAATTTCCTTCCTTCCTTCCTTCCTTCCTTCCTTCCTCGACTGACTTGTCTCCCAACAATCTCTCCTCCCGTCTCCAGCTGGAGATGACTGCAAGGAGGAGGAGGGAGAGGGGGTGAGAAGTCATTCGTTCTCTCCTCTTTCTCTGCTTTGCTGAGCTCTTTGTCCGTGCATTCTATTTGGCAAAAGGACGGGCAAGGAGGCGTCAAGAGTGCTCAGTGCAGGACTCAGCGGAGACAGGAAACTGAAGGGAAGGTCCAGGACGATAACGAATGCAGAAACGGTAGAGAAGGTAACTGACAGAAAGCCCCCCAGATAACGACGCAAAAGGAAAAGCCGATGTCCACAGCCCTCCTCCTTCCGTCCGTTTTGTCTGGAATCACCAACTGCATGATCCAAGCCGCCATTCCGAGATACCCAGCTGATAGTAAAGTCGCCGGCAGATGGCCCTGCGAACAGGCACACACACACACACATACACGTACACACACACGTTGGCAGAGGAACTTAGGGAAACGAGAGTGCGCTTAGGGCCTCAAATACTGCTCAATTCTCTTCCCGGCTCATTTTCAAAATGTACTTGAGAAGGAGGTCGCTGCTCCCTTCTCAATTCAAATTTTTTGTGTCTGCCCAAAAAACTGAGACTTGGAGATCTGGAGAAATGTCCGAAAAACTGACTGACCAAGAAAGCAAAGTAGAAAGCCACCTGCAACAGCACAACAGAGAAAGCACAAAAAATAAGAAATTCAGGGCTTTCTGAGGCAGGTTGACGGACGGTCATTCAAAAAGACAGAACCTCTCTTGGTCTTGGAGGGGGAGCAATTGATGCTGCTCTGCCAAGAGAGAGGCACCAGGCTACTGTTGGAAAGTTAATTTGCGGACTTTCTTGCACAATCCTCGTCTGAATTCACAGTTTGCTCATTTTGATTCAGTCAAACATGTTCTTGTCTCAGGTATCTTGCACACTCTGCTTACCTTCTCTCCAAAGTATGCACGGAAGGCATCGAGAGGCGTGTGGATGGTCATCGTTCTCACAAAGTCGAAAGTCGCCATCATGAAATTCCTCTTAGGCTGTCGGTCTACCTGCAAACAATAATATTATGCAACCGAACATCAGACCTCCTCTCTCCCTTCTGTAAGAGAGTCGGAATGCGTATTGGACATCCCAAAATGACACACTGAAGCTTAAACCTTTTCAGAGAATAGAAAAGGGAGTGTGAGAATGAACGAGGTGAGGCAGGCAGGCAGGAAGGACGGAAGGAAAGAAGGAAGATAGACAGATAGATAGAAAACGGAGCGACGTTCACTGCAAGCAGAAGAACCGACCACTAGGTGGGTGCTTTCTGCAAGGGCGCTAGGCCCAGAGGAAACTCAGAAAAGCAGAGCATTTCAGAGCAGAAGAGTCGCATCGCAAATAGTGGACTGACAAAGTCTGCGATTTCGTTTGCCGTCATCTCTTGAGGATAAGGAGGGTCTTCAGCGAGGATGAGGTTTTTCGATTCCTCTCTCTCCCGCTTCCCAGCCGCTGTTTTGCCTTCCTCGCTGTCCCCTACAGGTTCACTCCTGTTTTTTCTGCTTCCCGTGCTGACAAAGTGGGCTTGACGCCCGATGTTTCCCTCCTTGTCGCCCTTCAGCCAGGCCTCCCTCTGGCTGGTCATGTGCTTGGTCAGGGGCCACAGGCGGGAATCGATCGAACAAAAGTGGACCAGGCCCTGCGAATCAAGTGGGAAGAACAGTCAAAGAGTATGTGAATGAAAGCTAGCTGCGAGAAGACCCCGCTTCGTTGAGGAATTTAGTACAACAGCTTTCCTGCATGGTCGCACTGAACCAAGTTTGCGGTGCAGAAGGCAATACACGCGAGCAGCTATGTGAACAGAACTGGGCCCTACGTCTATCTTGCAAAAGTTTTGGAGCCAGTCAACCAACAGGGAGTTCTGTAGCTGGAAGATGCAAACCCAAAACAGGAGAGCCGAGCTACCACGAGCAGAAGAAATCAGCGTTGCCCCTTGATTCTTCGAGGAGCAAAACATATTGTTCATTCTGTCCACTCGGGTCACCACTACCTTTCTGCCGGTCTGTCTATTTGAATCGGTGCACTCCTATCTGAGCGACTCACCGCGCTCTCGAATTTGTGATAGGAGTCCAGAGGGAAAAATTCCTCTGCAACTTTGTGCTGGAGGAGCCTGGGTATCTTCACTTGTCGATCTATCAGGTGACTCAGGATCTTCAGACGCCCAGCTGCATGTAAAGCCACGAAGGTCAGTCAAACACACATGCATGCAGTGTCAAAGACAAACCTCCATCCATTGGGGCATACATGCATCAGGAATACGATGGAATGAATGCACACGCAAACAGAAAGCATCGGCTTTCTTGGGGGGGGGGTACGAGCTTCCCTCCCCACCTTCCTTGACCCATTCACTCCTCGATCCACTCACCCACCCACCAAACCCCTTTCTGACCGGGTGTCCAGAGGGCGAGGAAGGTTCCGTCTCCGTCTGTATCCACAGTCTCCCTCTTCCACAAGGGTTCGAGCTTCTCACTGAAGCTGAAGGGTGCAAAAGCGGGGGGAGGTTCCTGCAACGATTTGGCCAGAAAGATTCGACAGAGGGGAGAAGGCAAGGGTAAAATATCGACAGCACTCAGAAGTACAGTTGTGTGGAGCGAGCTCGCAGGCCGACAGCTTGAGAAAACGACTTGTGCACACCGCAACCGTGCACATGGAGAAACACACACAGATTGACAAGTGAACACGTACTCTCTCTCTCTCTCTCTCTCACACACACACACACACACACACACACACACAAAAGCAGCACACGGTACGAAAAACAATTAGGCGAACAAACACCTCGAGATAGACGAGAACAAAGCGGACGCAATACACACACACACAGAGAGAGAGAGAAGAGAGAGAGAGAGAGAGAGAGAGAACCACTGACAGGAAATGCCAGGTGTCCCCAGAGATTCCGAATCTTGTAGGCTTCCCTCTCTGCCTCCACATTGGCCTGCATGCAGAAACACAGCAGGAATCTGAATTGCACGATGAGTCATTTTTGCATAAGGCACAAATCGAAGGTGCCGCTCAAAGTTGAGAGAGACACCAAGTCCTCATTAATGGAAGGAAGCCAGAAAGAGAAGGAGTAGTGTCATGCGTCAGCTGAGTCGCAGGATTCTCTCTCTCTTCAGGGAGAGGCTGAAAGCACTCAAAGTCAATGTGCACCCCGCTCAAAAGAAGGCGACTGACAGCAGTGAGTGCTTCAAAGTAACCCAGAGAAGGGAGTTCAACAAGGAGGCGAAGGAATCTGCAAGAAGGAGAAAAGGCAGCAGTACACAGTCTCTCGCGTGGAGAATTTTGTCCCACCGTGCTTGTTGATCAGACCCCCTTCTCTCTCCCCTCTTTCATACCCTTTGAATGTTTTTGCTGTGTTGAGAACCTCGCGATCTGTCCTCTCCACTTTCACCGGCTCTTCGATACCTGCGGCTCCCTCCGAGGACCCCTTCGTTGAAACCTTTTTGCATCGCAACTGCATCTGTGTTGCACAACCTGCAGCAAAGTCAGAATGAGCATTATGGGGTTTGCTCAGAAGTCTTCGTTTCCCAGCAGCGACGATGGATTTGTGCATGAACATTTGTGCTGGACTTCTCTTTCTTGGGTGGATTCTCAGCCTGCCAAATGGAAGGGGTCCAAAGGACGCACAATGGCACAGAACCAGTATCTGACTGTTTGAGTACTCCGCAAAATGACTGACCTTTCTGAGCTTCCGTTTTGTCCCGAACCTCGTCCATCCATTCCTCTAGCCATTCCTCCCTCGTCTCTGCGTCTCGGTGGCTCACCGTCTGCAGAAGCGCGGTCGTCAAGCCTGCATGCAGAAGGAATCAATAGAGACATGCAGGTCAAGTCGCATAGCAATTTTTTCACAGGTGCCAAAGAGTTCCTAGCAAAAAACTTTTTGAAAGCCCTTTCTTTGCTGCCTGCGCTGACCCAGCATTTTCTCTTTGTCTTTGTCGAGAGCTGCCTGCTCTCTCTTCTTCTCCGAGGCATCAAGTTTCTGTGCCGCTTTCGCCTCCTGCTCCTTGATCTTCAACGCCTCTTTCTCAGCACCCCTCAGCACAGAGAGAAACTGCCGCTTCTCGGAGGCCAACACCGCAGCATCTCCCAACTGCTCCACCTCGGCTCGGCCAGTCATGTCCCACCAGTCCAAAAAGATGCTGTGCATATGCAAACCGTAAGGGCAGGCAAGGAGGCCAACAAAAAAAAGATTAGACAAGGAAGAACTTGAAGCTAGAAGCAGGCAAACATACAGCAGGCGAGCAGAGTATTCTGCATGACTTAATCTGCATGGAGGACACCTGCTATGGCGAAAGAGGGGCAAGGGACACAACAGCTGGTGTTCCGTATTGTGCAATCTGTTGGTTACGCTCTTGACAGCGAAACTCTTTGCCCTACGCCGATGCATGGAGGTGCTTTCCATTCTCTTCATCGCCAATGACCCTCATGTTGCAGCTGTTGGATTGGATTTGTCTTGCTGACCTCACGTGAGGCAGGTCTGCCATATTTACAGCTGGTGAATCGGCCACCCTTTGGAAGGATGCCGCAACCATCTTGAGCAAAGGAGGGATGCCTGAGACCTCTGACTTGTCTTGAAGTTCCTGCAAGGAGCAGAGGCTCGAGGATGGGACTCTGTGTGGATGATTGTCTCTACAAAAGCGACTGATGACCGTAACGAAAGAATGTGATTTGTGGAAATGGCCGAAGCGAACAACCTTTCCGCTGCGGTCTAAATGTTCTTTCTGCATCAATGTCTTTCCTCAAACTTGCACGTTGTAGCTGCAGATCCATTACACATACACAGAGAGAGGTGGGGTAGCAAACCAGCGAAAAGATAGGCAGTGGCGCCTCACCGGCCTCCTCGCCAGAAGAGATAAAACGGCCTCTCTCAGAGGGACAAATTCCGACGTGCAGGGCTCCAGAGCATCTCCATCGAACTGCGCGGCCTTCAACTGCAGCAGGACAGGACAGGACAGGACAGGACAATCAGCCAGGTTGGGGTGAAACGTTTTTGATGCGTCATTTGAGTTGACACACACACACACACACACACACACACACACACGCACGCACGCACGCGCGCGCGCGCGCGGGTGAACAGAAACATTTCCCACAGGAATGAAAACCATGGAGATTAGAGAGCTCCAAAAACAATAAAAGGGGCAGAATGATCGAGGGGCAAGAATGCACCACAATTAGAGACACAAAGAAGGAAGGAAGGCTCAGCGAGAGCTCCTTCCCATCAGACGGACCTCGGTGAGAGTTGAGCTTCTAGCAGCCTCCCTCTCTAAGTCGTCGCTGTCGGCTCGGATGAAGAGAAAGACCTTCCTGCACTCACACCCACCACAACAAAGGTTACAGTGCAATCTTACAAGAAGCGGACTCAGACTCCCCTCCTGGAAAATTCCGCGCGTCTTCTCTCTTCTCGCAGCCGTGACGTCAAATATACAATAGAGGAAACTTTCTACTTCCGTGTCTTTGCCCCGGGTGCAAAGTGAAGCGTTCTCGGTTTCTTTTCCCTCCTTACCTCTTGTCTGTCGAGAAGACAGGTCTGACATCTAGTTGGCAGTGGAGACTCAATTTAGCCACAACGACTCTGAGCATCAGATCTTGAAAGTTTCTGTTCAGGCTCTCGTCAGTCACTCTCTGTACGTCCAGGGGAAGTCCTGCAAGCACACAGGTGAAGCAGGGTTAGAAACGTACAGAAATAATCACCCTGCTTTGATTTCACACCATACTTACTGACAGAAGCAGACAGTAATACTCGCTCTCGGATGCACACAGGTTGACGTCAACAGATGCGCATGCACAAAAAGCGCACGGCGCATATCTCATGTGGAGAGAGACCTGTCTGCATTAAGAAGTGCGAGAGAGAAAGAGGGTGAGCAATGCTGGGATAAGTTGTTACTGTCGAAGATTCATCAGCAGATCTCAATCGGCCTGTTGAACCACCAAGGATTCGTGCACATGTTTTCACATTGAAAATTCCCGCAGGATCGAACTGTCTTCAAAAACGGAGGGCGCGCCTACCTGTACGCAATTTATTTTGTTCTGAGACGACATTCGGGAACAGAGTGTCCTCGACTTGTCGCCTCAACTCTTCCACTTCCTCCAGATCCATTGCGCCCCCTCCTCTTCTCCTACCCCCCTCGTCCTGTCGGAAGGAGGTCTGTCGGAGGGCGGAGGTTCTTCCTGAATGAGCAGGGCCAACAACAGAAGAAGAACCCAAAACATCCGAAAATCCAACTCCCAATTTTCCTATTCCAGTCACCACCTCATACCCTCCTACCGAATCCTGCCTGCCCATTCCCGGAGTCATCACGCTGACCGGCTCCGCCTTCGGCCCTCCAGCATTCCGGATGCTTCTTTCCGGATCTCCACGGTGGGCGTACGGGGCCACCGTCTCGTCTGCCCCCCCCCACGCATCCCAGCCGTCATCTACCGTCCCTCCCCGTCGGAAATTGGAGCTTCCGGTCGCCTCGTCGGGCCACTGTCCCCTTCCCCCCGAGAGAGTGCGACTCAAACCTTCACTAGGCCAACCCCCCCCCACGGTCTGACCGACTCCTTGTGCTGAGGGTCTCTCGTCGGGCCAATGTCTGGCACTGGCCTGACCTTCGCTTGGCCACCCAGCACTCTCCGAGGGCCAGTCTCGTCCTACTCGGCTCATGCTCCCTCCACCCCCCCCGTGACTCTGCGTGGCATCTCCCCAGCAACTGCTCCCGGCTTCTTCTTCCATATCAAGAGGGGAGGGGGGAGGGGGTGCCTGGTGTACTCCCGCTATTTCCACCTGGGGAGAAAAACGTAAAGAACCCCTCACGGAACCTCCGTGTGCATGTGGCGTCCCTCGTGCCCTGCTGGGGGATCTGTGACGTTGGTTCCTGGGGGTGCGGGCTCCGTTGATTTGCTTCGTCAGGTTCATACGGGGGCGTTGTCTTGCAGCTCTGGCTCTTCGCATTTTGTGTTCCTGGATTTTCTGTTGCCAGTCTGGATCGAAGAGACGCCATTTGGGAAAGAAGGCCGGGAGTTCTTGGAAGGCGTCCAGAAACGCTTCTTTCTCAATGGCGGTCCTCTCCTCCTGTCGTGAGCTCCCTGCTTCCACGACCTCCTCTCCCTGCAGGGAGGGAGGAATGGAAAGGAAAGGAACTAAAACGTGAGGAAGGAAGACCAGTGCAACAACAGAAGGGTGACTGGAAACGCATTTTTTCAAACAGATAAAAAAAAACAACAGAAAAACTTTAATTTGTGGAGAAAATACACTGACAGGAGAAGGATCAATACTCATGAGAGGAAATCGACAAAGAAACGATTAGGCTCAGACGACGGAAATCAATCAGCAGATTTCTGATTCTTTCCAGAAAGAAGGCTGACGGACCCGAAAACAATCATCGAAGATTCTACACGCTTTTTTGAAGTCGATTGCTGTCTGCCCTTCTCCTTGCTGCAATGTGAAACACAAAATGCACAGGCCTTAGGCCGCAGCATCCCAGATCAGGGACGCAAGAAAGGCGATCTGACGGATTCTTATGTCATGCATGCTGTCGAGATGTGTCATGCATGCTCCGAGGGGAAACCGTGGCGGCAGGCTCTTCTATACTTGAAGGTGGGATGAGAGCAGACAGACGCACTTTCTTTCTCCGTCTGACAAAAATACTCTCGATACGCAGTCCGTGTCTTTAGCTTCTTTCTGCATTCTTCAGCCGACGCCGTCTGCTTCGCTGTCCCTCACCCCTTCCCCCCCCCGGCCTCCTGCTGTCTTCTGACCTCTTCTTCTGGAGGGGGGATTCCGCTCGGCATCACCAAGACGAATTGCCAGTCAAAGTGGTTGGCGTCGTGTTGATCTGTACACCCCAGTCTTTTCTGCGGGCACGCACAGAGTGGCTGACTGACTGACTGCCTGCCTGCCTGCCTGACTGACTGACTGACTGATTGACTGATTGACTGACTGCCTG
Organism: Chromera velia; assembly: GCA_018398765.1. Lineage (NCBI taxonomy): Eukaryota > Chromeraceae > Chromera > Chromera velia. The sequence continues at coordinate 37,901 of JAHBMJ010000121.1, read as the reverse complement.
CCTGCCTGCCTGACTGACCGACTGACTGACTGACTGACTGACTGACTGACAGACAGACAGACAGACAGACAGACAGACAGACAGACAGACAGATAGGCAGACAGACAGACAGACAGACAGACTGACTGACTGACTGACTGACGGACTGACTCACTAACTGGCTGCCGCCTGCCTGTGTTGCTCATGTAAAAGAATGTTGGACTCGGGGAGGGTCGTCAGACATTGGACATTTCAGAAATGCTTTCCAGATCATGCTGGTTGATTGAATAAGGCCCGACCCAAAAATGATCAGATTGACTGACTCACATGTACATGCAAAGCAACATGGACGCATGCATGCAGATTTACACACATACGCAAAATGATCGAGTCGGCCATCCAAAAGCCCGGAGGGGTGGGACAGGGACATAACCAGAAAGAAAAGGAGAAACAATGCAGAGCTTGGTGAGCTGACTTTTCGGATGACGTCAGGATCTAGGACGCCACAGAAACACTTCTTGAGATCAGATTCTTCCAGCACAGGAGCCACATCCGGGGTATCTTTCGTCTCCTTCTCCCCACCTCTTCCTGCACCGTCAAGCAAGACGTCAGGCTCATACTCACCCCAACTCATGGTACAAAATCAAGAAGGTCACGTTCCAAGATGTGCCTCTGCTGAGTAAGCTGTGCCAGTGAGCATTGCCATATTTATTGTGTGTTTCTGTACAAATATGTGGCGCGTGCCCTCCAAAACCGATGCAGCAGCCTCTGCCTATTGAGCGTTGCCAGCAAATGCCGCTAACAGTCGTACTATGAATGCTTGGAGACAGGCATATACATCAAGGTCGTGAGTCCACATCACAGATAGACGGTTATAGTCGACACTGCTGTGAACATGCAGACGTCGACGCACTGCATGCAGGCATGATTGATTCATGCGTGTACGTGGAGCCGGTTGGGGACGAAAAGCTGTATCGGTTTGAATTTAATTCGGCCAAGAGCGCCAAACCTCAGCTGGGTCGAGATAGCGGCGGTACGCCGGAAGGATTCCCGACTTGAACTTCTTGAAGTATACTGCAGGAACCTCGGCCTCGCTCGGCCTCAAAATGAATTTGAAGAATTAAAACATAAGTCCTCCGCCTGCATGTCTTCTCCGCCGGATTCTGTCATATTCTGTCAACAAACCAGAAAGCTCTTTTCTGTATAAGCTAGGGCTGTCCTAGGCTGTCCAGTTGAGTAGATAAACAAATATAAGTATTAGGTTCTGGGTCATTGCATGTTAATTAGCCTAAGCCGAGTCTCCATCATGTCTACACAATATAAAAAGGCGTAAAATTGCACACACCAACCCATTGAAACAATAAAAGCATCCAGCATCACGGCAACCGTCTAGCAGAACCTATAGTAGAGCAATGATATATGCAAATATAATAATTTAATTAATTAATCAATCAATCAATCAATTAAGCTTAAGAAAATCTAAAATAAATACTAATCACACACTGTAAAAGTTCACAGCTTCTATAAATGCATCCGCCTGTTCCAGTCTGGACTGCAGAGCCAAACATACCCGTCACCCCGAACTGTTTGCAACTGCTTGAACACACCGCAACAGCTTCTTTTGACTTCAAACCGAATGCCGCCTGTCCACGCCACCACTTCGTGGTTGTATACCTTCAGTTTTCTGCAATACTCAAGGAAGGCGCTTTCACGAAGAAAGGGCAATGGTGGAATAGGTACAGAGGGAGAGACGGCAGAGCGTCCGTCTCCATTCTCTCCCTTCGGTGATTTGCTGCCAGAAGGACCTGGGAACTCCTCCCCTGCTGACTCGGTGTCACCTTCGCTTTCGCTCCCGCCTGTCCGAGTTCCATTTTGCTGTCCCCTCTGACCCCCACGTCTCCGTGAGATCTTGGAGCCATTCGCCGTCTCCGAATTTTCCTTCTCCTCCTCCTCAGCAGCCACCGCAGCTGAGAATTCGGAGATACGCCGACGGACGGATTTTATTTTAACGACTCGGTGGCGGTACAACGAAGGATCGGCTCTCAGGAAAACAACGTCCTCATCGAAGCTGATCGGGGTACCAACGCCCACGCCCATGTCTGCTGACGAGGCAATCTGAGGCCCAGAGCTGCCCCCTGCGGAAGAGGAGGAAGAGGAAGAAGTCCGCAGACTCGCCAGGGAAATTGCCCTCCTTCCCGGAGGCAATTCAAATTTTTGAGCCTGGCTGTGGGGAAGACCAGGGGCGGACACCCGGGACTGCACAGGGGATCCCACCACAACACATGAGGCGTTCGGGTGGACGTACAGAGTTCCGTAAGCGGCCAGACGGAGAGGAACAAATTGGTGGTGGCACGACGCGGCGTCCACGACTACCTGCGGACAGTCAGACAGAAAAACACGACAGGCAGGTAGGAAGGCAGGACACATATGAAGCAGTAAATCAATCCAGAAGCCTCCTCACCTTCTTGCGCTTGCACATGCAGACACCCCAGACGAGGACAGCATATATTTCGGGTCTTTCATGCCATACGACACCACATGCATAAGTAGATTGCTGGACTTTTCTCCACGACAATCATTCTGCCTCGTGTTTCTATCCGTCTCTCCTTTCCTCTCGTTCTTCTCTCTTCATTGGCTCCAGGCATTCACCTTCCCCTCACCAACTCCATACATCTGTTGTTTCTCTGTCAGCGAAGGAGATATTCTGTTGTTGAAAAACCCTTCTCGCTTCCTTTTCTTTCCCACGGCTTCGCTTTCCTTACGCCCCACTTCCTGAGGGATCCATTTTCTCGATCCAGGATTCATCCAGAGTTCTTCTCCGGAGAAGGGACCTTGACCTCGCTCTGTCTCTCTTCTTCTGATGTCCTCTGAGCTTCAGCGCTGTGCACGCGAAAAAATCCAGAAAGCTGTTATGGCTCGTACCCTTCTCGTCCACCTCTTCTTCCTTTTACCAGCTGCACTTTCAGCCTGCCTCCTTTTGCATCTGCTTCCTCCCTTTCTATCCTCAGGGACAAGTTGCGTCCCAATTTCTTGCCTGGACGGTCCAGGGCTTTATGTACGCCTGTCTCTAGCTCGTCTCCATTCTCTGTTTCTCATGTGGAGCTTAAACCCTCTCCCTTCCCACTTCCCTGCCTCTCTCTCACACGGCAGGCCCGCAATCCCACCAACCAACCGAGCAACCAACCAACCAACCAACCGAGCAACCAACCAACCAACGAACGAACCCACCAAAGATTTCTCGTCATCGCCAGGGGCGGTCAGGGTGGTCGAAACCTTCGGGAGGAGATCTGCAGTGAGTCAGCCAGTGAGGGAGGGAGGGAGGGATTGGAGTGTCAAGAAAAGACAGAAAGTTGTAAGACGCTGGGCATAATTTCTCCGGAGATGTGTGCCGGATGCCTACTCACTCGTCTTCAGCTTGCTTCCCGGGGAGCTGCACATGAACACCGAGGGCGCGTCCACTGTGACCTTCTCTCCACGCCTGCAGGCACATATCCACATACACGCAAGGACAGGCGGGAACAGGGAGGGGAAGCATGATCCAGGTATCCAAGGTCGCAAGTGGATGATGTGCTGTTACCGGGAGAAGACACGTGGGGCAGCTTACCGCAGAAGAATAATGAGTTTGGAGCCCTCCATCCGAACTCGAAAGTGGAGGACAGCTTGTTCGTAGGAGTGGCGAAGTTTGTCTTGGGCCTTTTGCTTGCGCTGTCGCACAGCAGTGGCCTGATCACCCCGCCGCTCCATTGCAGATCTAAATTCTATTCCAATGAAGGCATGAAACGCTCCCAAAAGACCAGGTTGACGACAACTTGATCAGTTGTTTTTGCTCCAAAAAAAGAGCCGTCTCCGAGGACCCCTTTGGAAATTGAGTCCCGGCGGCTCGGCTCTCCCATGAAGAGGAGAAGAAGTCGGACGTCTTTGTGGCTTTGCAACTTTGTGAGACCTGCTATGTGGATCGACTGAGAGAGAGGTCGTCGGCGTGCCGACACCTTGAATCTGGGCTTCGGAATGTTTGGCAATGAAGCTCAGAAGCTGGTTCGACTTCATAGCTCGGAACGGCTCACAGGAGTGCATGCCACTGTGGACCGTGGGCCGCGGCCGCACAAACCCCTATAAAGTGCATGCATGATTGAGTGTTCGTGCATGTTGCATTGTTGCAAGGCGAAAAACTTAATTATAGCGCATACGTTTTTGATCGTAATTAATGCATGCATGTCATTGCATGCATGAGGTGGAACTCCATCTTGCAATTAACGTACGTCCCTTCCATAGCTCTGCACATGTGTACAGTTCCACGATGGACATCAGAACAGATCGAATCCAGATCGACGGACACCTTCAGTTCGCGAGACAGCCGTCAATTTGGATGTCTCTCAGAAGTCAACAACATATTCATACCCCAAACAAGAAATTGGGAGTTTTTCGTACCTCTGCAGTCCGAAATCGAACTGTTTACTTAATCATCGACCAGAAAGTGGATAGTTAGCCCTATTTCTTGACTGTAGACAGTCTCTCGGGACTCGTTTGGCAGCACAATGTCGAACGACGGGAACTTGACAGAGGCAGACATTGATGCGTTGTTCGGAGAAGACACCTCTCTGACTGCTCAGCAGATCGACCAGCGATGGAGCAGAGTGCCGAACATCAACGCTCTTGGCATCAAGTCCTTCTACTCCCAGCACGCCAAGCACAGCCCTCAAAAGACCTTTACAAAGGACGAGTTCAAGGCATGGCACAAAGAGTGTATGGAGGAGTGGGGGGTATAGAAGAGGGCTGAACGCATATGCGGAGAGCTTGGAAGAAAATCAGCTTACAGCGAGTCATGTGCTTGCTGAACGGATACCGCAGACACGCAGGCCGGTAGGTAGACGGGTAGTAGAGTTTGTCTCGCTTTGCGTGGGAGTTGGCACGTGTTGGTACCTGGTCGTTTGGCCGGTTTGCACAAGAGGGCGTCGGATCGAAGAGGAGAAGCAAGTGAATTGCTCATTCTATGGAACGAACACCTGGTCATCTCAAATTAACAAGTGGCACTTGTGCCCATTTACCATGAATTTCCCCCACTCCGAGAAGTGACCAAGCTGGCTTGAGAATGCAGGACTCCATTTTTCGTCTGCTCTTAAGTTTGGCTGAAGCTATTTTAACTTATTATGCAATGAGGCAAGTTACTGTAAATTAAAAGAAGCATTGCTGGATCCGCTACAGCTTAGTTTTCCGTCCGTCCCACCAAGCTCCCTCACATACGACTGTCAAAGTGTCCCAATGATCATTCTGTTGTTTCATGTACCATCCATAAAAAAGAGCACGAGAATGCAGGATCGTCGCGCTCTATCCACCGAGTGGCATCCTTCTTCAGGCTGTCCTTTTCTCTCCCCTCCCCGGCCTACATTTTGCGATTGCATTTTCCTTTTCTATTTAAAGAGCGTCTTGTATTTTCCACTTTTTCTTTCTACGTCGTTTTTTCCTCTGTCATGCGTGTTTCTAAGTACAGCTTCTTTCCGCTCTCCGAGCTGCAGCTGTCCTTCTCTTGGTTCCTCCACACCCCTCCCTGGCTCTTCCCAACTTTCAGAAGACCCTGCATTCTCTTGCTCTTCTTTCTCTGCTTTCAATAGCTATGCAGTTGATGCAATTGCATGTAAACTCCTGAATGCTTTGTCCCCGGGTACGTCTATGCATGAACGTCAGCCCTGTGAATCTTTGCACAAACCAATTTAGATGCATGTCGGAGCTTTATGCTGTTTCAAATTCAAACCAGAATTCGCGCATTATTTTTTTAATCTTATATTTCAATTTATGACCGGTAAAAAGAGATCTAGTCTATCATCTAGAAAACTTAGACACTTCTAAACATTCAAGTTTCTAGATATTTGCTTAAATTAATGTACATTCATGGGAACAAATAATGCATGCTAATGAATTATGTCTGAGAACACTTTCTCAGTCCACAACAAAAAAAAACATTGTTACACAATTTAAACTATTATTTTTACTATAAGTGTCATTAAAAAGTTTTGTAAAGTTTTGTTCATGAATTTTAATGAATTTTATTCAATTCAATTCAATTTGACTTTAATTAGCGTTTCTAAGTTTATATATGTTTATAGTTAAATTTCGAATCATATGGTTTAAACACATACTTAAACAGGTAAGTAAGTGATCTTATATGACTATACTAGTATATACTAGTGACTATATGTGACTCAATTTAGATTAATTTTAACAGGTTCAACCATCATGTCTGGTAATGTCTGGAGGTATCTAATGGTTTTAAAGCTCTTCACAGTTTGCAAACTGAAGGCTTAATTTGCATTGTTTTATCCTCTGGGATACTCTGGGATTGAATTTCTCCGCGAGCTACCGCGAGGGCAGGTTTGAGCTGTGTAGAGTTCAATGTGCAGGGCTGCGTATACGTACCGATTTTATGTGATGCAAGAGAGTGCTGGCCGCGGCGACCCACATGCAGTCTCACCCCGTCTCCCACGCGGGAAGCTATGACGAGACGGCAATGAGACGGCACGTCACTGCCAGAACATCCCCGAACCCGTCTCGCCCGCGTCTCTCCAATTAAAGACAACCGCGATCTGACGACATCCGACGACTCTCTCTGCTCGATTCATCTCTCTGTTCCAAGCAGGAATTTCCTCACGTCAATGGTGCCACTGGAAGAAGGTCGAAGTGGGACACCTAAAACAGAGTTCAATCGCAAAAGAATGTCGTAGAAAAGCTTTCGTTTTTTTTGACTTCATTGCAGACGTCGCTGAGGGAGCTCAGATTTTAGCCAGAAAAGCACCTCACTGGGATCTGGCGGTGCTGAAATTTTGTTTTTACCGGTGTTTCTCTCTAGAGAAAGATTGGTTGTCTTCCTGGCTGTCATTCCATCAATGGTAGAATAACTCTTGATTTGATTTATCTTTTCGGACTGGCCTTTGAGCACGCCGACCTGCGCCTCTCCTCTCATCTCCTCTCGTCTCCTCTCATCGCTTCACCCGTGTCTCGGAAATGCCCACAGATCGAGCTGTGCCACAGGAGGAAGGTGGGATACACTGACTGTGGCTCAGCAAGCCACTCGTCCAGTCCAATTCTGGCTTCGTGCACTGTTTCGTTCGACTCACCCTCTTTCCTTCGTTGCGACTCCTGCTTGCAGAACAGGCTTCGCCTGAGGATGGCACAGCCCCCAGCGTATCCTCACAATTATCAACGGAGGAAGAGACCCTCCTCAAACTGTTAACAAGTGGGGGAGTGACTTCTGAGGTCGGCCTCCCCTTCCGTACTTTGGTTTGGAGGTGAAAGGGCGAGGATGGGCTCTCGAAAGATTCGTTTTTCCTCTGTCGTCCTTCAATGAATCCCTCTCTCCATTTTAAGTTCTCTGATGGCTTTCGTTCGAATTCTTTTTTATGATCCTAGCTCTTTTCCTTTTGTTCCCTTTTAGAGCTCATGGACCGCCTGTGAAGAAGATCCCCCGCTCACCCCCTCCTTCGAAAACGTACTTCCAATCCCTCTGTTGGTATTTTCTTTTCTGTGCGGTTCTCAACAACTTTCATTCCCGAGTGTGTCCCCCGTCCCCCCTTGCGGTCGTGCGTGCAGGGTGTGTCGGAGATGGCGTCGGGGAGGGATGGATACGGAATGGCATTTTTGGGTCTTTCTTCAATACAGAAGGTGGGCGGTTTCCTGCACATGAGCTGAGGGAGTCTGGGATTTCTGGATGTAGGATATTGTTGATCGAGGCAGTCTCGCCGCTTGAGCTATCCAATCTACTCCTGATGCCATGTAGCTGATTCAATTTTACAGTTCGTTGAGGAGTTTGCTTCTCTCAGAGGGTTCCTTTATGCACGGTTTGAGAGATCCCAAGATGATGTCGACTTATCAGGAGAGACCTTCTTTGTCTTTCTGCCAGGCCGGACGTGCTGACAATGGAGTGTGTTGTTCAGTCATCTCTCTCTTCCTCCTGTTGTCACTGACTGCAGGGGAAACTTCGAGGAGTTGCGCTTCGACGTCTTGACCTGTCTGGTCAGGCAGGAATTAGTGGGGGGCGTGCTTTGCTTCGTTTGTCCTTCCCAGATTCCTTGAAAGTCTCCAGGCGCAGTGGATCTTCTTCACCTCTAAATGAGAAAGCTGTGTCTCTCGGATTCCCTTTTTTGACTGCTGGCGTTAAATCTCTTTTTTCCTTAATTGGCGGTGCGTGCGTGTGTGTGTGCAGACTGCACGTCGTTATCTCCCCGAAGCATTTTCTTCCTTCTCGATCGTCTGCCGGGGTCCATTGAGGAACTGAAAGTGGGTGGGTGGGTGGGTGGGTGGGTCAGTGAGGAAGAGATGGAATCAGAGGGAGGGAGGGAGGGACGGAACAGAGGAGGGTTAAAGAAAGTACGAAGGGGGAGAGTCATTTTCTTTGCGTTCCCTTTTAGTAGTGTGTCCCCTCTTTGCCTCAAGTCACAGGATGAAGACGACAATCGTGAGCATGGATGCTTGGGACTTTCGTCCATTTTCTTTATCTCTTCAATTTTTTCTCTCTTAGAAGTTTCCCCCCTCTTCACTAAAATTGGCTCTTTGTATGACGTGAGCCTTTCTGCTTCCACTTTCCCTTGGTGCGTTTTGTTGTCCCGATGTATGTCTTCACCTCGAAGCAAAGAAAGTGGCTGCCGTTCTCAGTGTGCACAGATAAGTGCAGTGATCTCTGTCTTCCCACCTGTTTTCTATGGCTTCCCTGGATGCTCATCGTAAACCATAGATGAAAAGAGTCATTTCTGCAGGTGCTGCTGCTGTGAGGGGCGCCGCTTGTCCTCGTCTCTGCCAATTCCTCCGGAGGGTGGGCGGGTCGCCTTCTGAACAGGGAGGGCCGCGTCTGAAAAGCCTGAGCTTTGCCCGTAAGCCCGCTTAATTGCATGAAGACAACCAGCAGCAACTGCATGAGAGACCTTGCGGGAGAGAGGGGGAGGGAGAGAGGAAGTGTTGTGTGTCACTCTGAGAAGAGAAGCACAGATCCAACACAGTGAAAGATGGGTCGTCGACCGTGATCGAGTGGCCGTCAGATGTCTGGCAGGCGAGGGATTGTGTGTGTGTGTGTGTGTGTGTGTGTGTGTGTGTGTGTGAGTGAGTGAGTGCGTGCATGAATGTCAATGTATCATGTCAGTCTGTGACGTAAAAGGGGCAGTTACATATGGGAGTGCGATAAAAGAACCAGATCAATTTGTACATCTCGCTGCCGCTTTTCTTCCCTTTCCCCCGATTCCTTGTTTCTTTCTTTCCAGGAAACTCACTCGGCCCGTCAGAGGCTCCTCTCGTATTTTCGGTTTTGCCTCGCTGCCTGGAGACCCTGAGCTTTGAAGGTCCGTTGGGGAGGCATGGGGGAAAGGAGTGCGAATTCAGTTGTTGGGAGGGAAACGGAAAAGAAGATCGAGACTCTCACGCTTTCTCTTTCGCATCATTCTTCTGTTTTGAGTCCAACGCACCATCTTTTTGCGGTTCGTTCTCCACATGAGAAGCGTCAAGGAGTCAAGTTTGCTCGTTTCCTCATAAAAAGGGAGAGCGGACAGTCCAATGCTACAGAAGTTGCACTGCTCTCTCGTCTCCTTCATGTTTTGCACAGCCAACCTTTGGAGGCGTTTGGAGGGAGCTCTCGCTTTCAGCTAGCTCGTCGTCATTGGATTCCTATTCTCTCACACAAGCCCTGCCCAAAGTTGTGTTTGTTTCTTTTTCTGAAAAGAGGAATTTTGACGTCTGGGTCGTTTCTTTTCTCTTTGAACGTGCAGGCAATCCCCTCGGCATAGCAGAGACTCAGGCCTTCGCAGAGGCAGTCAAGGAAGGGAGAATCTCCTCTGTGAGAGCGCTGAACCTCTCTGAAACGTCCCTGAACGACGAGAAGATGGCGATCCTCTCTACCGCATTCGCAGCAGCAAAGCCCCTCAAAGTAGAGAGCCTCCTTCTGAGCTCGAATGATTTCAGAGCAGAAGCGACTCTCTCTTCGTTGCTTCGAAAAGAAACCTTCCCCTTCCTGCGAGACCTGCAACTCGCTCGCTGTCATCTGTTTCCCGATGCATTGTTCGGACTGGCAGAGAAGCTGAAAGAGGGAGAGTTGGTCTCGCTGCAGAGCCTTGGCTTGGACAGGGTAGACGGAATCTATCGTGATGAAGGCAGCATGAAAGCAACAGAAGCTTTTGCGGAGGGGTTGCGGGCAGCTCTAGTACCCTCCCTGAGAACACTTAGCATGAGGGGGGTGAAATTTTTCGGGGAAGCCGCCGATGCTATAGTTTCGGCCCTGAACTCTGATGAGGCCCCCCCCCTGGAGACAGTCGATCTCGACGTCTGTCTTGCTGTCGATCAAAGCACACCGTGTGAAGAGACCGCCCGAGTGTTGGGGAGTGGCAAGCTCCGTTGCCTTCGGAGCTTCTGGGTGGAGATTGACGATCTCCACAGGGTTGTGTTCATTCAAGGAGTCTTGAATGCTCCTGAGCCGCCTCCTTGGCAGGATCTTTGTCTGTTCGTCACCCCGACAAGTGAAATAGAGGAGGTTCTCAAAGATGCTTTCCGTGTCGATCGTCTGTCTGCGCTTCGGGAGTTTGACCTAGCAGAAGGGGACGTCACAAAGGATAGCATGGAGCGTCTTTTTTTCAGGGGGGTGGGAGAGTCTGAAACCGGTCTTCCTTTTCTTGAATCTCTGAATCTGTATGTCACGGAAGCAGGAAAAGGAATTGATTTCTCGGAGGGGGTGCTTCGGTCAGGAAAGATGTCGAATTTGATTGAACTCGACCTTGGCTGGTGCATGCTCAATGATGAAGGGATGCGTATTTTGGGAGAGCTCGTGAGGGGAGGGCATTTGTTAAAACTACAAAAACTGCGACTTGACAATAACGAGTTTAGGGAGGAAGGTATGCGTGCGTTCTGCAGGGGGGTATCCGACTCAGAGCAAGGTCTCCCTGCTCTGAAGATTCTTAGATTTGGTGGGGGCCGGCTGGGGACTTTTCCGACAGCCCTCGCGGCGGGGAAGTTGGGGAGCTTGGAGAAGCTCATGCTTGGAAGTTGCAGACTAGCGAATAATGATTTGCGTCTCCTTGCGGAAGCATTCCGTGCAAACGATGCGCTGCCGCTTACACACCTGTCTCTGTATGGCAATGTCGATATCACCGAGGAGGGACTCAGGATTTTTCTTGAGACTCTCGAGCCGCAGTCGCTGCCGAAGCTGGAGTTCTTGGACCTTTCTGCAACCTCTGTCCATGAAACCAGACGCAGAGCCCTTCTGTCGGAGGCGCATGCGGGGGGCAAGTTGCGTTCCATCGACTACACCCAGCCCATAGGGTTAAATACCTTTATTTTCTGAAACATGCATGCAATAATTTTGTTTAACCTTTTTTGTAATTTATCTAAATTGTTAACTTCATAGCTAGCTTCATAGAATCCTACAGTTACGTACTAAAATGAATGAAGTGATATAAAACTCGTAAGATAGGAGAAGAATCATAAGATATTGATTGATTGATAGGTTCCGCACTATATAGGATTTTATGTTCCACGAATCCCCGCGGTCCACTGCCTAGTCTACTACCAGATATCGGCTTGCACTTACTTATCTATAGACACTATGCATACATATAGGGGTCCTATTAGGGGGAAAAAACTGGACATAGCATTTCTTTTTATTATACTTTATATTTGAATTATAATTTTTTATTGGCACTTATAAGTGCCAAAATACGGAAAAGAAACATTTTTAAGAGTCAAATCTACCTTTGCACACCTGATTTGTATCTAGTCCCAGTAGTCTGATTACGACTCCCCTATAAAACTAGGTTAAATTCCTCGGGAATTTAGTGGAATTTAATGGAATTTAGTGGAATTTACTCTTGGAATTTAGTGGAATTTGGTGGATTTTAGTGGAATTTACCGTGGAATCTACTCGTTTAGATTCTACTAAATTCCATAAACTTTGAAGGCTTATTTCTCGCAATTTAGAAAGAGTTAGGAGCTTAAATTAGCAGTGTTTATACATCTTATAAAGCTCTACAAAATTCAAGCTCGGGGTAAAATTTCATTTAAAAACATTTAAAGCTATTTCACGGTTGTGTACTACCGTTATAGGCTTATAGCCTTGTAGGATAATTTTGGATCGGTGTCATTCAGTAGCTTTTTTCAATGCCCTTGCAAGCGCTTCCTGAGTCTCTTCGTCTGCAGCCATCCCCTTTGCTTCCATCTCCTCAAAGACATTCAACGACCTCTCCCATCCACTAACGGTGCCTGCCCGATCCAATACATGTATCAAAGTGGAAAGAGAATCTACCCCAGGCTGCACAGTCCCTTCCGTTTCTTTCAATCTCTCAAAAACGTCCAGCGCCTTCTCCCACTCACTGAACCTTCCGGCCTTCTTTAAAAGTCTGAAGACGTAAAGAACACCCTCACCTATATCGGCAGCGCTTGAACTTTCCTTCTCTCCAGTGGAGAGGTCGTATATCCACCCGAAAAACCGTTCAAGGCCCCTCTCCCACATCCCTCCTACTTCCTCAAGACGCGCTCTCGAAAGAGCTTCCAATAAGAGGACTTCCGTCCTCATGCTCGGCTCTTCAATCTCATCGGACAGCCTCAAAGCAGTCTGCCATTGGCTTCCCCCCTCTGCACGGGCACAGGCCTTGAGAACGGCATGAAACGTGTGACTGTCCGGCTCTACCCCCGCTTGTCTCATGACGATTAAGTGCCCAATGGCCTCCCTCCACATCCCGCCTTCACGCGCTCTCGACAGAACAGACAAGAGGTGATTATGGACACTCAAAGAGAATTTGTCTGGACAGCTCTGAACAGCTCTGAGCAGGAACAAAAGAAAATCTCTCGGCGCGCATACCTGAGCACTGCCAAGAACATCAAGCACACTCGAAGCCGATTCATGCAAATCCACTCCCTGCGCCTGCATACCTCGAGACAAACGCTGCGCCGTCTCGCAAATCCATGAATTCATCGACTCGTTTCTGCTCTCATTCCCCGTCACTCCCTCACCACCCCTCGAAACACAATTCTTCTCCGCAAATGTTTTCAGCGTTTGAAGCAGATACAAATAAGTCCTCCGAGAAGGTTCGTATCCCTCCTCAACAAACTGGTCCAACAATTGCACAGCCGTCTCTGCCTCGTGCCCAGACTTTGACATAGCGGCAAGCTTGAAAAGACGGGTGATCACAAAAGGGTCAAGGGACAGCCACCCTCCTCTCAGATCCTTTACCAGTTGCACACACGTCTGCCAGGAAAGGGAAACTAATGTGTCCCGTGTCACTTGACTGAAAACCATCACCAACGAACTCACAGTCTGCGCAGATGGCTGTATCCCTCTCGCCCTCATTGCCTCAAACATACGAAATGCCTTCCCTGCCTGCCGCCCCCCCCAAAACGCGTCTATCATGACTGCGAAAGTCTCTTCGTCCGGGGTGATGCCCTCAGCTTCCATCTGTGCAAAAAGAGACTCTGCAGTCTGCCAACGAAGCCGCCGGGACTCTTTGCGGCTCTGCCCCCTTCCACGGCCAGCTGCCGCGATAGCGTCTGCATACATCGACCGAGAGAATTTGACACCCGCGCTTGCGGCATCATCCAAAGCTGCCCTGAGGGACTCAAATTGCACATAGGAATGTTGTCTGAAGATCTTGAGAAGGGGAGCACAGTACTCCCCCAGTCCTCCTCGGGAATGTCTCTCCTTTTTCCAGAGTCGCACAGCAACTTCGCGCTCTGCCCTCTGGCCCCTTTCTGCCGTTTCTGTGAGTAGCAAAGTGACTGTCGAAGGGTTGAGGGACATTTCCTTTCGAGATAACTCCTTCAGAAGTCTCAATGCCTCCCTCAGACCTTCCAGCCCCCCATCTCTCCTCAAACTCCCTCTGATGAGTGCTGCATAAGTCCCGGAATCCCGGGGAATGCCCCTGTTCCTCATTTCAGTGTATACTCTCCGGAGGACTGCCGAACGGCGATCGTCCTCTTTCAAAGAGAGAACGCCGATGAGTGCAGCAAAGCCTTTTGGGCTCAGGTGTTTTCCCTCTCTCCTCATCTCCTCAACGGTCTTCAAGGCAAACTCACACCGCATGGAAATATCCATTTGGTCCCCAGGTGCATTCTCGAGAACTGAAAGAAACGGCTCGACGGCAGGGTTGCACAGACCGATACCGTCAGCCTTCATTTCCTCAAGCAAATCGCTGGCTTCTTTCACCCTTCCTCCCCCTTCTGCCTTCGACAAAGCCACAAAAAGAGAAGTGTACACGGAAGCTGATCTTTCAATCCCTCGTTCTTTCATCTCCTTGAAAAGATCCCATGCGACCTCCCACTGACTCCCGCCCTCGGCATACGCTAACAAACTGAACAATTCCAAGTAAACCTTCCGTGCTGGCTTCGTGCACCCCTGTGCAAGCATCTTCCGGTACAGAGAGAGACCCTCTCTCCAATCAGCCGTTCCTCTTGGCACTCTGCCCATCAACTGAATCAATAAACCACACAGTTTCACATCCCCATCTGCCCCTTTTTTCTCCATCTCCTCCCGCAATGAGACCACTTCCTTCCACTCAACTGGGGAGGCAGTATGGAGGGTGAGGTTTTTCAAACGTTCATCAAACTCTGCCTCAACTGCGGGTCTCCGGCGTTGGGAAATCGGCTGCTTTTGTTCAACTAGAGAGAACACCTCTCGTGAGCTGAAAGCCTCCAGCAAGCGGTCGGCCTTTTCTTTCAACGGATCAGAAAGCTCAGGAAGGTTTGCCAACCTGTCCAGAAAGGCAACGGCCCGATTCCTGGAAGCTGGGCAAAGAGACAGCATCTCCTCAAACACCCCCAATGCCACCTCTGCCAGACTTGCTGGCTCAGTCTGAGAGGCCTTCTCCATTGCGCGAAGAAGACGTTGGAAGGAAACCAAATCTGGTTTCACCCCATTCGCCTTCATCTCCTCAACAAGCTGAAGAGCCAGTCTCCATTGCCCTCCCCCCTCTGCCCACGCAAGTGCGCTGAGGACTGTATTGTAAGAGATCAAGTCTGGACTCACCCCTGCCTCTCTCATCTTTGAAAGCCACTCCAAAGCCTCCTTCCACCGACTGCCCCCCTGTGCGCGATTGAGAGCAGACAGCACGAGATTATGTGTACAGATATCAAATTTCACACACCGCCTTTCCATGTACCCAAGAAAAGACTTCACGTCTTCCCACCGAGCACCACCTTTCCTTTTGCAGAGAGCGCTAAGTGCGGTGTTGTATGTGAATACTGTCACCGACACACCGCGTCTCTTGACTTCTTCAAACATATCGAAAGCAAATGCCCACTGATTGTTGAACGCCAACAACTTCAGCAGGACGCAGAAGACATCCTCAGGCACGTTGTCACACCCAGACTCCAAAAGTTCCCTAAAAAGCTGCAACCCCTCTCTCCATTCAACAGGATCGGGAATCCGACCTAGGGTCCGAATCATCTCCATGCACAACCTAGGATCTCCCCGCACATTCCTTGCACGCAACTCTGCACGCAGACCCTCCACGTCGCTCCACATTACGGGGGGTGCACGAGGACGCAGCATCTCCCCGATCTTTCCCAACACTCTCTGTCTAACTTCCTCTTTCAATGACGCTATTTCCAACAGCCGCTCCCCCTCTGCTCTAATGTCGCTTGGCTGACTGGAAAGACCCTCAGCTATCTCATCAAGGAGTCCATTCCGTCGACAGGGCACATACCCGACCTTCAGCATGTCCTTCAGGACAGGCAAACAGCGAACAACTCCCCCTTGACGCAATGCAAACGCTACGGCAGACTCAAACACATGCCTTCCCGGCACCAAACCGTCTCTTCTCATGTCTGCAAAAAGAGACAAAGTCTCCTCCACCAAACCTGCACTAACCTCACTAGACCCCTTCTTTATGTACAAAAGCGCATTGTGAAGAAGGGCAAGAGACCTCCTCCCATCCAGCCCCACACCCCGAAGTTTCATGTCACTGTAAAAATCCACTGCCTTTGCCACCTCCTCCGCTGCCAACAACAGATCCAGCAACACTACGTAGACTGCAGACGAAGGCTGGCTGTTGCCACTGCATTCATGGAGGAGACGTTCAAAGAGAGACATTGCCTCTTTCCATCGCCACCTCTCTGCTTTGTCCCTCGGATCCTTCTCGGCCCTTCCGAGAATCCGAATCAAAGCTTCAATCCCCTCCTTTTTCGATCCCAAACCTTCGCGAAACAGTTTGCTCTTCAACAGTCGGTACTGGTTCACCGACAAAGGGGGTGAATCCGGCTGCAAGTGCGGTGAGAGCAGGGATATCTCCTCACTCTCATCTCCTCCCCCTTTCTCTACTTCTTCCCCACTTGTCTGCCCCCCAGTTGGAGGAATCAACCCTCTTCTCTGGGCGTCTCTCCAGATGGAGCGTGCCCTTTCTCTTCCCTTCTCTTCAACCCTCCCCTCGCACAACCTACGAAGGAAAGAGGACGCTCTCCAACTAAGGGGGAAGTCTCTCTCAACCATCTCAGAGAACACCTCCAGTGCTATACTGGACGATCTCGTTCCTCCCACCATTTCGAGGGTACTCAACATGACAAGGAAGGATTTGAGATTCTTCCTTAGACCTCTCTTTCTTTCAATGTCTTCGAATGCGGCATAAGACTTCGTTGAAAGAACGTGATTGAACAAAACAGACGAACTCTTGCTTTCTTCTTTCACCCTCCCCCGCCTTTCAAACGAGAGTAGAACAAGGTTGCATGCATGGAGACTCACACGCACCCCCCTCTTGTCCATCTCCACCAAAATTCTCTCACACGTTTTCGAGTCCCCCTCCTGGGAGACGTGCCTCAACACAGCACACCAAACCCACAAGGGCGGACGAGACACTCCGAGGGAAGCGAGACGCTCTAGAAGAGACAGAGCTTCTTCCGACGGGGCACGCTCGACACAAGCCAACGCACGAAGAAGGTACAGAGTGACTTGGGTGCCCTCTTCTACCCCCCCCTCCCTCAGACAATCTCGAAATCTCTGGATATTCGGCCAGATCAGTCTCGTCTGTGTTCCTCCGTTTCTACTCCCCTGCCGTCTCAACCTTTGCTGCAGTTTGGAGACATAGAAATCTGCCTTGGGTCTCTCCTTTACTAAATCAGGAGAGACAACTCTAGCCCCATTTGCGCTGATTTCCCGCTTAAGCTGTTTCGTCTCCTCCAAGTACCGGGGGCCAGAGAGGATGCGGAGAAGCGATCTGTAACTTCTCCCATCTAGCTCCACCCCCCCTTCACGCACCTCTCTCAACAAACACATTGTTTTCTCTTGCAAGACTTTATCCACCCTCTCAGCTCGGCACACTAACTCCAAAACCGTATTGACCAGTCCTGTATCTGCAGGCACCCTGAACTTCTTCATTTCATCATACAGATCGAACGCCAACTCTGCAGTTTCACCCTCCCCCCATCCCCTCCTGTGCAATACTTTGAACAAAAGGAAAAATGTATGCCGGGAGGGCACACTCCAATTCCTCTTCATCTCCGAAAAAAGCCCGGCAGCGGCTTCCCACCGAGAACCCCCTCCCCTTCCCTCTACGTTCACAAGAATCGTCAAAAGAGCGTTATAGACAGAAACGCGGGGCCGCAAGCAGTCCAAGTCAGGGAGTGTTGAGAACAGCCTGAAAGCCTCTTTTTCGATTAGACCGTACTGGAGACGGTTAACAGGTGGCGAGACTCTGCTGAGGAGTTCAATCAGGAGCTGCGTCTCCTGCGCATCTGGGAGGAACCCTCGTGTCTCCATCTCTCTCTGAAGGGCCGCAACTTCTTCAAAAGTCACCACCATGGACGGACTCTTCTTCCCTTCGCCAAATCGGATCACTTCTTTCATGTTCTTCAGTCTCTCTTGAAAGTAGGGACTCCACAGCTCTCTGGCGAGAGGTGGACGGTAGGGCGTGGTGCTTCTGTGGTGGCGGTGGTGTGGAGGGGGAGGGGGAGATCCTTTGGTAGATGCCCTGTCTGGGTGCAGATCTCTGTCATGGCCACCTATACGCCGAGAAAAAGGCATGGGCGCAGGATCAGCGCTCTCCATTTGATCCCTGCAGGCAGATAGACGGGGAGGTGACGGCATTCGAAGTCAAGATTGACGAGACGGCAACTGCCGTCTCCGGCAGCTGAGAAGCAGATCGAATGGACGGACCTTCCATCTGGCATGACCCAGCTGCTCGTCCCATGGTCTTCAAGATCCGATTCTGGAAGCACTGCAAGATCCGTTTGAAAGGACGGGTTCGCTAACTCTCGCCACCCACCATCCCAATCCACCTCGCCGTCAATCACAGTCCTCCTTCGAGGGACTTGGAAGAAACGGCATTTCAGCAACACAAATGAATGGCCGGGGATGGCAGCAATCGTGAATAAGAAGAGGAGCACCAACAGGCATCTTGCACACAAACGGAGGGCACACATTCTGTACGGCTTCTATTGGTTGATTGCGCACGACGAGGAAGAAATAATGTGTCATGCGGATCGAAACAGTTTTGTTTTTGTCGACGGGCGTTGCTTTCAAGCAGACTGTCGGGAAAACGAAGTCACCGACGGACCGAGAGGGGATCTCTCGGAACTGAGCACACGTGACTCGATGAGTTCACATTGACAACCCTCAATCATCAAGAACTCTCGCTGGCAGCGATGGAAAGTGTAAGAAACTGTGTCACTATAGCGTGACCGACCGTCACATGACCGTCACCGACGTGCACAAGCATGCACAAATGCAGGAATGGCCCCGGAAAGCGAAGCGGGGGGCACTTGTACCAAACTCCTACCTGAGCCCACATGCACTTGCTCGCATGTCAGCTCTTGTATACCACAACAAATTGGTTACAGTGTAACTGCGTTTGCTCTTCTCTACTGCTTAGGTTTTATTGGGTTTGTTACGGTAACATGAGCCATCGATTTCACACACAGATAGCAAAATGATATTCAGCATGGTCCTTCTGAGTCATTCAAACTAGCCCTCAAATGAATTAAAAAAAAAAATATTAAGTTTATAACATTCTGACATGACAATACATGACAAAAACAGAAATGTGGTCCAGATTTTACCAGATTTCTAAATCAAAATAAAACTTTTATAATAATTCTATTAAATTATATTGAATTTAAATTTTAAAGATGTTTTGAAGATATTTCTAGCATGTTGCTTAATTTTTTTGTATGGTCTAGTTAGGAAATGTTTTTACTTTTTTTTTCTAAAAAAATCCCTTTCTAAATATATCTAAATGCAAAGACATACATGCTAGTCACAGTAGTACTATGAAATCTTAAAATTTTATACAAAACGCTATACTAAACTAAACAGTAAAACAGTTTGAAGTATGGCACAAAACAATCTATCAAAGATATTGAATTAGATCTAGAATTAGAAGATTGACAGCTGGGATTGACCGTTCACTGCAGTGTTTAGACTTGTAATCACTGTATTGATCATTCTGCAACCTGAAGTGACCCTTGAACCCCACCTCCAGTGCCCGTGCTTTTCCTGAGAAACGGGAACGGCCCTCCGTGCAGGCTCTCAGCAATACCGTCATTGACAGAAAAACCCAGAGATTCCCGTCCCCATGTTTCTCCCTGCCCTTGCTTATGCGGGAGCTTCTTACCACTTCCCTCAGCGATCACACTCTCCTCGAAGCGCCCTCCCGCGCTTTCAGACCCTTTTGTCTGGGTCTTTCCCCATTCTGCAAAAGGGGTACGCACACGGGACACTGTACAGACACACTCTTTCAGGGGAAGAGAGAAGATCGCAAGTTGGCTACCAATCAAATCTTTTAAGTGACCAGGAGACTCATAGTACAGAGAGACAGGGCAACACAAGCGTTCGGCGCGTCTTTCTTTCACTGACCGAGCCACTCGCACCCGTAGCTAAGAAATCCACCTTTCTGCTTCTCAATTTATCATTTGATTGAAAGGCTCATTGGCAGTCATATGCAGACAATCATATCTAACACCACAAAACAGTCCGTTCCCTCTTTTTCCTTCAACAAAGCAATCGAATTTCTCCCTCAGTCGGGGACTGACCTTCAATGTCGGAGGGCCCAATGAATCGGTACTCTAGGTGGTCTCTGGGTTCCAAGTCTTCAGCAAACAGCGCAGAGGGACCCACACTCTGGTTGGGGTGGATTCTCTTTGCTTGGAAGCTTTCGCTCGAGGAGAGGGCGACCTGCCCCAAAGGATCCGGGTCTTCCAAAAAATCCGAGTGGGAGTAATCCGGTTGGGGGTTTTGAGCGGCTCTTACGCTCAGACGACGAACTTCAGAAGCTGCAGGTCTGGAGGAATGGGCTTTTCCTTTTTGCCCCCTGTTTCTGCTGATTGACCGCTGTGCCCCTCTTCTCGGTTCTCCTTCGACTTCTTCTTTTCTCTTCCGTTCAACCGAACGTCCACCCGGTCTCTTGCCCTTCTTCCCCAGGCTTTCCCCGCCTCTGCCTTTCAGAGAGGGAGAGACAGACGGAGGCTCTTGCTCAGAAAGAAACAGCTGCTGACTGAGTTCCTGATACTGACTCGAAGGAGAAGAAACAGAGAGGCCCCGATGCACTGCCGATGTCTCCTTTTGACGCCCCACCAGGCCCCGACTTTGCGAGCGTCTGGGCGGACCCGAAGGACCGCGGGGGGGGGAGAGGTCGGAAGGGTATACGGAGGGCTCCTTGGGTTGTTTTCTTGGGGGTGGGGGGGCGAATTGTGAGGCGAGACGCTCAAGAGACGACGAGAGCATTTTCTGTGATGCCTCTACCCATTCCTTGATGTCTGTCGGAGCTCCGGATGCAGGAGGAAGGGATGTGAAGGATGAAGAGAGGGCCTCGTTCTCTTCAGGAGAGAGGGGGTGCCGTTTGGAGGTCTCACGTTGTTTTGTCTGTGCCTCTCCTCGTATCCCTTGTCCTGTGGATAGAGCTCGATGAGGAGGGTGGGTGGAAGTTGACGCACGCCTGTCCTCGTTCATATCTGGTGCTCTGCCCCGGGAAGAGGGGCCGGCCGATGCATGAGGAAAACGGCCCTCTGGCAAACGTTGCTCCGCATACAAATTACTCGCCGTCACAGAAGGTCTGCAGGCAGTCAGCCAGAAGACAAAAAACCGTATTCAATCTATTGGTGTGGCAAAGCAAATGCACAAAAGGAACTGTGAAGTTTGCATGTTGTAAAAGACAAAACACGAAATGCCAACAGTACAGATTACAAAAAGCCAAGGCGTAAGAACGAAAGTCATAATTCAGCGAGCTATCTGGATCAATTCACGCAGTGACACACTAGGAAAACAAAAATGGATCCAAAACTTGAATGGACGGACTTCGACAAAGAAGCACCCTGTTGCACGAGGGAATGTGAGAAGTTCGGGTGTTGAGAAAAATGACGTTGATCACCGTCTTTCAGCGGGAAGTTGGTGGCACAACGCACGCCGGGGGCGCACTCTCTGGACACCCCACTCCAGGATTGCACCGTGTTTGCCCTCTGAGCAAATCCATACGGATCCTCTTTCCTTTGCAGGTCATTCCCCACAGCCCCTCTCTCTCTCGCACTGACACGGACGGGAAGGGAAGCAGTGCCATCTGCGGTATGGGCACGTGTGAGAGAGAACGCCTGATGGTTTCTGCACGCAATGCCCTGTTCGCCATTCCCATTCACAGCAGATGGTCCCTGACCGTCGGGCGTCTGCATGTTGCTCTGTGTGGAGTCCGATCGTCTCGCCATGAACTGCGTCCTCGAGGGGGGCCTGCCTGCTGAGAGAGGCAGGGAGTCTTCTTTCTCTCTTCCTGTACCCTTGTCAAAGGGTACACTGAACATTGCATTTGTTGGGCCTTTCTGAAAAGAAGCCCCGGAGTTCTTCTGTCTCTCGGGGGGAAGTCCGAAAGACCCCAAGCACTGCGTGTGGAGCGGGGGCGAAGGGATGGATCCAGGGGAGGGGGGGGGAAAGGGGAAAGAAAAAGGTTTGGGTTGTTCGGCATGGGGGTGCACGGCAGAGGAAACTCTCGGGGCCTCTTCATTCAGTGGTCCCGGAAAGTTCTCATAAGGCCCTCGAGGCTGCGTCCAGGGATCCCAATCGTGTTCTCTGAAATCGGTGTGGGTGTCTGGAAGATTGGGGTGCATTGTGTCATTGTCTTCTTCTTCTTCTGCTGCTCTAATTCGAGATGGACCGAGGGGAACATCGGGAGGAAGGGGAAATACAGGAACAGGAACTTCGTCGGACCCGTAGCTGTGCACGTAGGATGCTGAGGAGACTCGTCTGCCTTTCTCTAAAGATTGGAGTCTTTGTGACTCCTGACGACTCTGTTCAGCTGCCTCTTTCTGCTGAGTGTAGGAGTACGCCAAGAGAGCCTGGCGTCCTTCTTGGACAGACTGGGCGTCTCTCTTTGCCTGCAAAGGATTGGGAGGAATCGTATGGTGGTTCTCCACCTGCAGTGAGTTGCGTGTGTCCGAAAAGGACGGGGCGACCTTTCTGGTAAGCGTGCTGCCTCTTTGTGGAGGGCAGAAGGATGGACGTCCCCTGACTGGACGTCCCCCTCGTATGCTATAAACGTTTGAACGGGGAGGGGGGGCCCAGGTCTTTTCGGGTCTGACTGATCTGGGGGGAGGGTCCTCACGCGGCTTCAACAAATTCTGTCCTCCCCCATCCACTCTGCTCTGTTGCTGGGAAATGGGTCTGTATGGGTGTGTTACTGAGGGGGGCTGTTCTAAGTGCATTGCTGCAACAGACGGCTGGCCTGTTCCTGTGTTTGCAAACGTCGAAACCTCAACGGAGCGTGAGCGTTGCGCAAGCCATAAAAAGGCGGGGGCCGAAAAGAGGTCCGGCTGGTCTCCGGGTCTCTCGGCTGCCTCTGATACTTGGCGGTGTCCTCTTGTATGTCCTCCTCCTCCTCCTCGGCCTCCTCTGACTGCCCTGGAGGGACCACGGTATTGCAGTCGGTGTGAGAACGAAGATCGGTACAGAGATGGGGAGCGGGGCTCGGGATGCAACACAGGAGTGTCACTTGAGACTTTGGTGTCGACCTGATGAGATTTTGAAGACAGGTCCCAACTGTCTTCTTCCTCACCATCTTCTCTGTCTCCTCTTCCATTTTTTTCTTTTTCCTCCTCCTCGACTGTCCAATCACTGTCTGTCTCTTCCCTTTCCTCGTCAGCCTTCGAGGAGTGGGGGAGGGTGGGGGCATCTTTGGGGGGGGGTCCTCTGCGGTCTGCTGGGGCGCCGCAGAAGTCCTCAGTGGGATGTGCTGAATCCTCGGAGGAGTGGCTGACCGTCGGGCGGAGGGCTCCCATGGTTCCAACATCCAGCAGCCGAATGCTGGAGGGACGTGCTTGAGCCTCTTCGCTTACCTCAGCGCGGTTCTCTTTTGGCGTGGCGATCGATTCGGAGACAGACACTCCCGCACTGATGCTCTTTCGTGCAGAATCAGATGTTTGGGGGGGTTGCTGGCTGAGGGCTGCTGCTTGGCGAAGGGGTGAGAAAGCAGATGGGGCATCCGCAGAAACCGCCAGTACACCTTCCCCCTCGTCTTCGAGGTCTGACGGTCCAAGGGCAGGTGCGTGTGAGGGAGAGGGAGACCCCTCCGAAAATCCGAAGTCTGCCGTCTTACCGCTCTCTGACATTACATCCCTCTCGTTCGTCGTGTTCCCCCCACCAACACCGGATTCAGCCTCCCTCTCCTCTGTCAGACGCAGGAGAGACTGCGTAACCAGTTGATTTCCTTCAGTTGCAAACGACACCTTTGTGCTGCTTCTTGGTTTTGCAGCTGTGGGCTGGAAGGGGGGATTTTCAGTTCGGTTCCCTTCCAAAATATCTGCAAGAGACCCAGTCACCCTAGCAGCGCCCTGCTCCCCTGCCACTGTGACAAAGGATGAACGATCGTCCAAAAAAGAGACGCCCCCGCTCTTTCGGAAAGGCCTTCGATTCTCTTCTTTTGCCTCTGAGGGTACTTCTTCTTCCTTCACCTCCTTCTCCATTTCCTTTTCCCCCTCCTCCATCTTCTCCCGCTCCCTCTCCTTCTCCTTCTTCTCTTCCTCCTTCCCCTCTGTTGACCTTTCAACTTCCTTCTCCTTTGCAACCGCCAGGTCTGAGACATCAACTGGCAATAACTCGGTGAGGGCAGCAACAGACGCAGAGACAGGACGCGCATCCTCTGCAAGGGCCACAGACTCGGCCCGTCCCCTATCCACCTCAGTTTCCTCTTTCTTTGTTTCCTCTTCCGCTGACCCCTCAGGGGTGGGGGAGGACTCCCCAGCGGGTCCAGTCTGAGTGCCCATCTCTCGTACCGCACTGTCTAATTGCACAACCTGCTGTGAACTTTCCATTTCTGAGCTGATACTCTGACGACGCCCTTTTTCGTCTCTGCTGTCTCTTCTCGGTTTTGCCGGGTGTGCGCTTGAGGGATCGACAGAGATGGTCTTGAAATTCACGTTGCGGGGGTCAAACTGGAATACTGTCACTGTCACAGGGGGGGAGGGGGGCCAGGGCTCAAGCTCGATGTCCCCCTCTGGCTCTGATGCGATCGGGGGAGGGGGTGGCGGCGGTGCAGGTGGTGCTGCTTGCTTTTGCGTCTCCTGCTCATCGTCGTTGTCTTCCTCCCCCTCCCCCTCACCATCGTTCTCCCTGTCCTTTTCTGTGTTGTTTTGTTGGGCCTGCATGGACGTGTCTCCTTCTTGTGCGTCCAATGGGAGGGAAGAATCTGCAGACAGGCAGAGGCACAGAAGGAGGAAAGACATGTGGGCTTTTTACGGGAAATTAAGAGTATTCGCACAGACCGTGTTAGAATGGATGAAATTGGATCTGCAAAAGAGGATAGCAAGACAAAAAGAGGAAGAAGAATAGAAACAAGCGGCTCAAGTGTACAAGATTGGGAAGGGAATTCAGGCGGCTCGGGTGTGAACGTCTCAACAGATGGAAGGGAAAACCGAGTACAGGCTTCAGACTGACTTACTGTCTTACTGACTGACTGAGAGCGTCCAAGACTTCTGCGAATCCTTCCCCATTTGGATTCTTCTCATTTGCAACAGTCGGGTGCATCTTTGCCCTGGTAACTTCGCTGATCTTGGTCAAAGCCTTCAGCTTGGCTGGGTTCAAGCCCCCCCCCCGTTCATTTCCTTTGGGTGTCAGGGGTGACGAGGGTCGTTTGTTAGGGGAGTTTCGGGAGGGGCTGCTTTTCCCTGAAGTGTTTCCTGCTGCTGCTTTCAAGGCATCCTCAGCGGTCCCTTTATCGATGGCTTTTTTCAAATGCATTCCAGGACCATATTCACCGTTGTAGATGTCCGCAACGTACCCGCTCGGTGTTGCACCTGAGTTGTTTTCCTTCGAGGTACGGTTGGCGGCACCCAGAAGAGGATGCTGGGCTGCCTGAATACTCAGAGGGAGAAGATGCGGAGAGTGCACTCCCAAATCTGCTCCTCTTTCCGCCTGCTCACTCCGCTTTAGCAGGGCATGAGACTCGAGAACTGTTTGGGCAACAGTTACTTGCGCTGTACTGCTTTTTTCCTGCAGAGGAATATATAAGTGCGCGTGCAAATTGTGCAGTGACATTCGAACACAGTTACACCAAGTTTATCTTCCTGCATCTTTCTCTCTCTTACCTGGAAAGTAAGGAGAACATCGCCCAGGAGTGCCTTCTCGGGTCTCAGGATCTGCTGTGCCGTTTCTTCGTCCAGCATGGAAGTGCTCGTCGACGGGTTGCCGAGAGCCTTCAAGATCTCCTGCACCTCGTGTCCCACGGATTCGATCTTCATCCTGTCGCTACTGTGTGATGCTAATATCTAGAGGACATAGAAGGAGATGAAAGGGGTAAGAGACGCTCTGTGTTTCGTTTTATTTTTGGATTTGCTAAGTTCTAGCTTACAAGCAACAGCTTTCTGTTGGCATGTGTTGCTCGACGGGTGAAGTTTATCAACAAAGGCGAAAAGTCTGGGTCTATTCTCCGCGACTATCAAGATCAGCACGTCTGTGTCGACCTGAATGGCGCCCGCGTATGACAATGTATTGATAGCTCTGTCGGACCGGCAATGACTGACTGCGTGACGTGCTGCATGATCATGCATGCATCATGCAAGGACGCGTACATGCAAGGACTCATGATCATGCAATTTCGCTCGCTTTGCGCGCGAGAGTTGCATGATAGTTGGCGGCGCGCGGCGCCGGCCCCGCGAACGGCCCGGGACCGACCATGAACATGCAAATTTTTGGGCCGCTGCGTGCATGTCAGTGACAGTCAGTCGCCGGCCGGGAAGTGTGGTCCGGATCTTCAGATTCTTCACTAAGTTCACTTCTTCTGCAGAGATTACAGTATGGCACGAGAGCCGCGACCTCGATCCTCACTCCATTTGAATCTTTTCCTTTCGCTTTGTTTGCCTTGACATGCCGGACGACTGGAGAAAGATGCGTTCGATGCTCTTCCGTTGATGGTTCTCTTGTGTTGCTTGCAAGCTGGAGTCCGACTGTGTCTCCTGTGGACTGTGGTGACGTTGCTCGAATGGAGGCACGCACTCGCATTCCGTCCTCACAATAGAGCTCGTCATTCACAAGCCTCCCACTTACGCACTCGGCGATCGTCGGACCGTGGGATTTTACGTCTGGCTGGCCAGTCTTCGTCGGTCTATCAAGGAGACTGGAGACATTGTCGTGGACGGAGTCGGTTTCCACAACGGCACCACACCAGGCCGCCTGATCGACAGAGATCGCGAGGGTCAGTTGTCAGTTTCGGTGCTTCCGCTTCTTTGCTTTGATCGCGGGCTCTTCCTCGCAACTGGTTTCCTTGTTGCTTCCTCTCTCTTCTCAATCCCCCACCGATTGACCCCGTCTCCCTCTATACCCACACATGTATGTCCAACCCTCCGTCCATTCTCCCGCTTTCGCCTGGTCACTTTTCCTTTCCGCGCCTCACTCTCTCCTCCTACTGCACCCTTCTCCCTCCCTCAAGTACCTGACTGCCTCACCCATCTCTGTACCCACCTGAGTGCTTCACCCTCTCCCGTGTCCTGTGCATCACGCTCTTTCCCTTCTTCTCGCTCTGCTGGCTGCCTGCTGATGTCTATCAATCTCCATGCTGCATGTTTTTTTTTTCTTTTCCTTGGTTTTCTGGCAGTGCGTTCTTGTCGAAACACGCACCAAAGACGTGTGTGGTTGTGGCATGCACTGGACTGTCTGGGTGAAAGCAGAGACGTTCCTTCTCTTTTCGAATTTCTCTTCCTTCCTTCGTGACGGCCTTCTTTTTTCTCTCTCTCTTTTGCTCTCTCTCGTTGGTGCAGACCAGTGGGGGTGCGAGGAGAGTTTCGGGGGAACCACGCCAACTGGCAAGCGGCGTTGGAACACTTCAAACGCCTGATCACTCCAAGCGCTCATGACTATGCAGTAGTCATCGACGTCTTGAGCAAGGCCGGCAGGTGGTCTCTGGCCCTTGAAGTCTTTGAAGAGATGAAGAGAAAAGCGAAGGAGTGGAGGGACCGTGTGTGGTGTGCCGCGGGAAGGGGTGACGCGGTTGGTCTGGACACCCTGGGGGACTTCTGGAAGCACAAAGTGCAGGGCCCACCCATGCCCAACGCCCGGATATACACCAACGTGATTGGTGCGTTGGCAAAAGCGCCGGGCGGTAGTCAGTGGAGGAAGGCTTTAGAGCTCTTGGGGGAGATGGAGGAAAGGGGTGTCACGCCTGACACTTTCACTTACAGTGCGGTGATCAGCGCGTTGGAGAAAGCTGCGGGGGGTAGCAGGTGGAAAAAGGCGAATGAGCTTTTTGAAGAGATGAGGAGAAGGGGGGGGGATGCGAGCCCCAACACTTTTACGTACAATTCTTTGATAAGTGCTTATGGAAATGCTCCCAAAGGTACGGAGTGGAGAAGAGCGCTCAGTTTGTTTGGGGTGATGAAGAAAAGAGGGATCAAGCCAGACGCCCGGACGTTCAATTCGTTGATAAGTGCAATGAAAGCGGCTGAAGGGGGGAGTCGCTGGCGAATGGCACTGTCTTTGTTTGCGGAGATGGAGAGGAGGGGGTTAGAGCCTGATACGTTTACGTACAGTACTTTGATCAGTGCGTTAGCGAAATCAAAAGGTGGGAGCAGGTGGAAGAAAGCCCTTGTTGTTTACAACAAAATGAGGTCGCGGGGGGTGAGGCCCAACAAGTATTCGTATAATTCGTTGATCACTGCGATGGAAAAGGCCAAGGGTGGCAGTCAGTGGGAGAAGGCGCTTGAGCTGTTCGAAGAGATGAAGGGTGATGGAATTCAGCCTGATGTGATCACATATAATTCGTTGATCAGTGCGATGGAAAAAGCTGGGGGTGGTAGTGAGTGGGAAAGGGCGCTTCAGTTGTTTGGAGAAATGGAGAAGAGGGGGTTGAATCCAGACAGGATCTCGTACAATGCGCTGATTAGCGCAATGGAGAAGGCAAAGGGTGGTAGCGAGTGGCAGATTGCCCTTGAACTGTTTGAGCGGATGAAAGAGAGGAGGATTCAGCCCGACAGGTATACTTACAACGCTCTGACGAGTGCGATGGGTAGGGCAAAGGGTGGCAGTGAGTGGAGAAAGGCCCTCGCTTTGTTTGAGGAAATGAAGGAAAGTGGGATTAAGCCCTGCACGATGACGTACAGTGCATTGCTCACGGCATTGGAGAAGGCGAGGGGTGGGAGTCAGTGGGAAACTGCGCTCGAGCTTTTCGCAGAGATGAGAGAGAGGAACATCAAACAGAATACCATCACGTATAATGCATTGACCAGTGCGATGGAGAAGGCTGCGGGGGGTAGCAAGTGGGAATTGGCCATTGAACTTTTTGAGGAGATGAAGAATAAAGGAATAGAGCGCACGACGATCACGTACAATGCTGTGACCGGTGCGATGGGGAAGGCTGCGGGGGGAAGTCAATGGGAAAGGGCACTCACTCTTTACGATGAAATGAAGGAGATGGGGATAGAGCCTAATATGCATACATACACCTCCTTGATCAGTGCGATGGAAAAGGCTGCAGGGGGCAGCCGGTGGGGAATAGCGCTTGCGTTTTTTCATGAGATGAAGAGGAGTGGCATGAGACCAGACTTGGTCACGTACACTGCTTTGATCGAAGCGATGGGGAAGGCTCCTGAGGGGAGTCAGTGGGAAAGGGCACTACAGTTGTTTGACGAGATGAAAGGGTCAGGGATTCAGCCCATCACACGTACGTACAGTGCGTTGATCGGTGCAATGGTTAGGGTTGAGGGAGGGAGTCAGTGGGAGTTGGCCGTTGAATTGTATGTAGAGATGAAGGAGAAGGGTTTTGAGCCCGATTTGTTTACGTATACTGCATTGATCAGTGCAATGGAGAAGGTCGCAGGAGGTAGTGATTGGAAGAGAGCTCTCGGGTTCTTTGAGGAGATGAAGGAGAAGGGTGTGCACCCCGATGAGGTCACGTACAGTGCGTTGATCAGTGCACTGAACAGTGCAGCGGGGTGCAGTGAATGGACAAAGGCGTTTGATTTGTTTACAGAGATGGAAGAGAGGGGAGTGGAGCCTGATAAGGGTACGTACAGAGCCCTGGTCAGGGCACTGGAAAAGGCTGAGGGTGGTTGTTGGTGGGAGAGGGCGGTGGAGTTGTTCGATCAGATGAAGGGGAGGGGAGTTGAACCTGATCTGATCATGTTCAACGCGTTGATTGGTGTGATGGAAAAGGCAGAGGGTGGCTGCCAGTGGAGGGTGGCACTTGAACTGTTTCACGAGATGGATGAGTGGGGGGTTCAGCCGAACACGGCTACGTACAAAGCGCTGGAGAATGCCATAAAGAAGGGCGCAGCAAAGCAGAGGGAGGCAGGCTCCGATTTGGATCCTCTCCTGCAGTACCTCGAGGAAATGCGAATACAGGGCCAGTTGCATAGTGCGATTCATGCAGCCTTGTTGCTTCAAACTGCCATGAGAGGCCAGGGCAAAAATCTCGCTGACGAATGAAGAGTAAGGTTAAAAGGTTCAGTCTACCGTTCATTCCCTAGTTCAGACCTAGGTTCAGACTTCTGAGACTGCAGTATATTGACTGTCTTTTTAGTAAAACATAGAGTAAAACCGTTGATTCCAAATATGGCTCGAAAGTTTGTATGATTATGTATGATAGAACCTTTTCAACCTTAAAGATGAATATGATTGAAATCACCGCTCAGGTCCGGTCTAAAATAAAAAAAACGTGAAGGAAAAGTTTAGAAATTAATTAGGTAAAAATGTGTAACATTTAAATGTTTTAATATGATAATGATTGAGGGTTAAATCCTAGATCTAGCGACGCCAGATCCCAAGCCACTAACAAGGCTTTGAGGACAACCCAGAACACACATTCATACGGGGGGGGATGAGGAAGCTTGCATGCCAATCAGATCGATTCGCCTTAAGGCATACCACATCTACGGAGGCGCATGGAGACATAAGCGCTCGGTACACGCGCACACCACATTCATACATTAAATTCTGAATCAATCCGAAAAGAGAGTAAAGGCAAGGATGGATGAGAGGTGATGAGAGAAAAAAACGGAGTTAATGACAGACTCTTTCGAAGATCTACACTGGCTTACGCCGCCCAAAGGCAAAGTGGCAACTCAATCGAAGCAATCAATACTATAATTCAGTCACCAACTTGACAAGGGAAGAGGGAACCACAAAGGTTCAAGTTTATGCTCGTAATATGATCAGCTGGTTTTTATGAGGAAGGAGTAAAGAGAGAAGAAAATTTGATAAAGACAAACACCTGGTCAATTAAGTAATATAGGGCTGTTCTCAGCTTAGTTCTATAGTTTTTTTTTTTTACAAAACTATCATTTTTTTTTGTTTTCAACAACTTTTCATAATTTTTCAATCTGAATCAATCATGCATTATGATGCATATTAAAGCTCTTTAATTTGGCAGTGTTTGTAGTGGGGCAGCCCCTAGGGCTAGCCCTAGAGCAGCCTTATATGTACCTAGATATGCATAGCCCGGGCCTAGCTGTCTATCATTTTAATTTTTGCAAATAGTAGTAGAAGCTTTTGCAAATAGTCTTTATACTTGGTTTACGGATACAGACCGTAGCAGAGGCATATCTTATACCTTTAATTATGCCTATCACACGGTGATTCACACCTCGATCTGAAACTCTCTATACACATTAGCCATTATCTAGTCTGAAAGGGTTTGACTAGCCTAGTCAAACCTCACAAATATTAGCAGGGGATTCCTGAAACATAAAGTCCTATCCTATCTTAGCAAACAAAATACAATTGGATAACTAGCCAATTCGCCATAGCTACCGATTTTATCTCTGAAGATAAGTTATACCTATTAGCTAAATTTAAAGACTGACGGTTATAGACCCCAGCCCACGCGTGCATGCACGCATGCAGAGTCTTTCACCAAAAATCTGATGTAAGCAAGCTTGCAAGTTGCAAACGGCCCCGGAAAGCAAGAAAAATGAGAACTGCACGATTGATGCACGCCGGCCGGTGGCTAGCCGTCACGCCGATCCCCGCAGGAAAAGCTGCGGAACCCCCCTTTCCCCGGAAAAAAAGCCCGGGGTATGCTTTAACTAGCTCTGATGCACGCATGGCGCAAATTCAGCCTTTTCGCGGTCGCTTTCCGGGGCCACCCATATCTAACGTACGCATGCATAGCGACGGGTTGAAGTCGGGTTCATGCTTTTTTGGACCATTTAAGTTAGGCGGGATCTTTCCGGGGCCTTTTTTTGGCGAAAGACACTGCATGTATGAGCTGGGGTATTTTTGTTTTGTAAGTGCCCCCCGCTTCACTTTCTGGGGCCACCCAGCCCTGAAAGGCTAAATTTGGGCCATGCATGTGTCAGATGGGTCTCAGATCTCCACTTACTCCCAGGTTTTTTTCCCGAGGGAGGGGGGGGTTCCGCGCATGCTTTTTTCCCGCGGGGGGGGGGATCGGCGCAAGGTTGCATGGCCGGTGTACGCCAATCGTGCAGTTCTCATTTTTCTTGCTTTCTGGGGCTGTTTACAAGCTTGCTTGCGTCAGATGCATGCACACTAGTCTTTTACTAAAAACCCGGCCCCGAAAGGCTTGATTTGCACCATACGTACGTCAGATGGCCGCCAGACTTTTTTCCTACGGGGAGGGGGGGGTTTCCACACTGTTTTTTTCCTGCAAAGGGGGGGGGGGGTCGGCGCTACCATACATGCACCATATGCAATGGCCGGCGTACGTCAATCGTGCAGTTCTCATTTTTCTTGCTTTCCGGGGCCGTTCGCAAGCTTACTTGCGTCAAATAAAGCTCACAGCGTTTTTGTATGCATGTTCATGCGCATGGGTAAACGCCGCAAGGCGCCCAAAGGGCGCCCCGCGCGCGCCGCGGAGGAAAGTTTTCTCGAACGAATAATGATGCAAATGATATTCATAGATATTCAAATTTGAAGGGCCTTCTCTTGTCGATAGTGACAAAAGGGTCACCGTGTCTACTTCAAGTCTTAGTCTTCCCAATACTAAACTAGCCAATATATCACATCATGCTACATCATGCTGAACATATACCTAAAAGTGCTCCGCAGACAATAGAAAATGACTGTAAAACAAAAAAAAAATTCTTTCCCCCCCCCTAG
>JAHBMJ010000120.1:45740-56693 GCA_018398765.1 Chromera velia | reverse complement strand
GTATCATGGAGAAATTTTCGTTCGGCCGCAGTCGATCTTCAGGCACACCAGACACAATCCGACCAGCCAGACGGACGCAATCGACCTTCAGCCACCCCCACACACACGACGACCAGCCAAGCGGAACGACGCAATCAACCTTCAGCCACGCACACACGTGAACGAGCATGCACCGAACACCGTAGGACCAACAGCCATTCGATCACACACAGCTCTCGGCACTTCAATCTGGAGACACCAAACGTATGCTGGGGAAATTTTCGTTCCGGCAAAGAAGAAAAGGGGAAGGCCCGCAGACACCCTCACGGCACGTCAGTCTACAGCATGCTGGAGAAATTTTCGTTTGGCCCGCTCCCGTCTAGCTGAGTTCCGCGACCATCCATGATGCACCGACCCGAACTCGCACGCGGACTTCAATCTAGTAGACCAGGCACACGCACGCACGCACGCACGCATACGGGAACGCAGCCACAGAGGTAGCTGACGGTGACGCACGGACGCACGCCAAAAAAAGAAGTCAATCTAAAGAGATGGCGGTGACTGATGTATGCTGGAGAAATTTGGGGGCGGACAACGTGCACGAGGACTTCAGGGATGACTGCCTGCGTTCACTGACCGGAGCTGGAGGAGGCCTGCTGCTGCTTCTCGGCGAGAAGGAGGTTCTCTTTTTTCCTCAGCTGCTTCAAATCGTCCCTCAGCTGCTCCTCCTTCTTCCTCAGCTGCTCCTCCGACAGCTTGTAGTACAGGGCACCATGCGCACTTCGCGTCCGTTCCTCATTCTCGTCGATCGCAAGCAAATTCTTCTCCACCTTCTGGATCTTCCCCTTCACCTCCTCGATCTCTCCCTCGACCTTCTCGATCCTCTCCTCCACCGTTCCGTTCCCGTGGTACGCATGGGCGAGCCGGTTCTTCGTCTTGTTCGACAGCGTCCACTCTGCAACACGCACGCAGTCGATCAGCAACGACGGGATGCACAGACGGAATGCGAAGGAGACGGCTGGGGAAAGGAGAACGAGAGGCGGAGAACCAACACCAAAACCGCGACGAGATGCGGTGACAACAGCAGACGATCAGACTGCGGATGCAAACGAATGCCGACCTGGAGTCTCGACAACGGCCAACCGAACTAACTGAAAACCGACCTGCGGCAACGCCCGTGTCCGCTCCCCCGTGGCGCTCCTCGAACGGCTCGCCTCCTCTCACACCGTCGCGGCGGAAGTGCTGCACAGAGGAGAGACAAGCACAGCGTGAAACGAAGTTGCGCGGGACCCAGCAAAGACAAGGAATAGAGACCGCCAACTCATCGAGTTCTCCAGCTCCGATTCGAGTTCCAGCTTGCAGCAATCGCCCCCAGCCAGGGGCTGCTTAAGACCTGCAGGCAGGTAAAACGAGAGAGGGAATGCGGATTCTAGATTTAGAGCCCACAGGCGTGTGCAGACTGCGCGCGCCGAAGGAGACAACCCTGACGTACCCCGTGCAGGTCCTCCTGGGGGGGAACCTCGCCAATCCGACGCGAGTCGCACTCGGCTGCCGCCTCCAGAGCGAGCCACAGCACCCCCTCCCCTGCCTTCCGCAAGAAGATCCTCCGTACCTGAATGCAGTCACGCATGAAGCTGTGAATCGACCGCGACTGCAAGAGCACAGTGAAAAATGCGCATGTACCCGCCGAAAAGAAGCGCGCACCTGCAGAAGTGCCTGCTGCGGCCATGATGGCACACTTCAGACCCCCCGCAGTCCCTGCACCGACTCGGACGACGACCGTACTCGCATTGTGCCCTTCCTCCACAAGCAACGCACTTTGACGTCCTACCATGGACGCACGTACCGCTGTGCTGTCCAAGTTGTGGTCGGACTCCTACCGGTTGCATGGAGACAGCAGAAAAGAAAGTGAAGCAACACAGCCTTCGATACAGTATGAAAGTTCTGAACAATGAACCCCTTTCAGAAAATGCACACAAATCAAATCAATCGAGACAGATTTAGACGACAAGATTTGTGTTTGCATTCTTATGTTCTCGGATGTTCTCGGATGTCAGGCAGCCCAAGCCACCCAGATCTGACCCTAGATCTGTCAGACCACCGTTCCTCGACCCCTTTTTTACCGTAAGGGCCCTCCTCCGCGCGCAAAGCGCGCGTCCTGAATTTTTAATTAATTAATTGTTAATTTTTCATGCATGCGCGTCTCCATCGATCATGATCGTGCATGCAAAAATTAAGAAAAGTTAACTGCACTGCAGTTGCCAAACATGCATGTCAATCAAGCAGTCTGCCGAACGCTTCATCAATAACCAGGACCTTAATTTTCTGACAGACTTACACAAGCACCAACAGTCTGCTGAGTCCTCTCTTTCTGCTTTTTAGGACACGCCTTTCGTTTTGTGATTCTGAAAACAGTTGGAGCGCAAGCCCGCGATCACGCGTCCACTCGATCATCCGGCCCTCCTCTCCCTTGACGTCTCTCTGACGAACGAGCTGGACGCAGGACAGGCCTTCACACACCTGAGGACGTGGGTGCAGAACCACAAGGTCTTCTCTGAAGTGCCCGAGCTCTCGAAGGACCAGCCGCAGGAACTGGACGCTGTGAAGGAACATCAGCCACAATGACAACGGTCCCCTCTTACCAGCCGAAAGGCAACTTTGAGAGAAAAAACTTCAGGTAAGCTGACATGTCAGCTATGGAACGAATGCGATGGGGGTACGTCTTGCTCAAATCAAAGCTCGCATGGCACTTCGCATTGTTTGGCCGTTTGTGTCAAAGCAGCTTGGTTCCCCGTAACAGGTCCCTCTCGCTGCACACGCGCAGAGACTGATCCCCTTTGCACGCGATGCGCTTGATTTATCATCACCTTGCATTTTGGTAATAGTAAATTGACCAGAAATGGTGAAGAGAGGAGAATCAAACCTGTTGGGCGTCAGTTGTGACATGGAGAAGAGTCCACAAACACCTGTATGTGGCGCTGCATACAGGCGTGGCTGCGCAATGCTGAATCGCCAGAGCTTTGTATGGCCTGACTCGCCAAGTTGCCTTTGTTCACCTTCTCCCTGCGCATGGATGCGATGCATGTATGTGCAGAAATGCTCGAAGTGCTTCAACGAAATCGACAGAGGTGCCATACCAGAGGGAAAAGAAACGATAGAGCTCAGGGATTCCGAAATGCTCCCGCAATTGATCCATCGCTTTCTGTCTATCACACGTGTTGAACGCATTGTTTGCATCTATCTGAAGGAAGATGGAGTTAGGACAGAGCTGCAAGCAGGTTTGGACGGCTCAGAAAATTTTGTCTGCCCCTGCGCTAGTTCTGACCGCATACTAAAGAGCGCCGAGGTGCTCCTCGAACTTCTCCCCGTACTCAATCAAGATGGCCTTGGTCACTCATCTTCGGAGCACGTCCCCGATGGTGATCGGTCTCACTTTATCTCCTTTCGTATCCTTGTTAAGGGCAAAAGACCTCCCGCTTGCTAGCAAGCGGAGGAGGGACGGAGGGGCATTGCCCGCTGCAAGGCACTACGCCATCGTGAGAAGGGCACACGATCCCGCCCCCCCCCCTGACCCGTCACCAGGGAGAAAGAAGCGGATGTGTTCGTAGCGCCACCCTGAGATGCCCTGTGCAGAGCCACGGGCGGCTGAGTGGGCTGCTTGGAGGAGGGAGTCTAGTGTGAGCTCTAGCCGGGGGGGGTCTGTGGGAAGGGGCTTGGTCTCATATCGGGTCCTACGAGGGGGGTGAAGTTCTTTCAGCTTGCGGTATGTTTTCATGGTTGGCGTTGCGATGCCCAGGGAGCCTAGGCGGGAGACAGCTTTCGAGAGTGCCCCATCTTTGATGAGGGACTCGACATGGCGGCGCATGCTGTCTTTTGTGGCTTGCTTTGACGGGTTCCTTCCCTTCCTCTTCTCCAGTTGCTTCTCTCTCATTCGAACAATATCCGATCTTAGTGTCTGAGTCAAATTAATTGTATTTAAGTTTCAATTGATTGATCAACTACTGCAACAGTTACAAATCATTAATCTTTTTAAATCTTTTTTACATTACCTAACATTCTAGGTGTGGTTTATATATAAATACATACATGAAATTCTGTCCATCAAGAATGTATGTATGTATATATATATGTATGTATGTAATGTATGTAAACTAATGTTGTAAAAGTCATTTTCAAAATGAAATTCCTGACAAAGCCTGAAACAATGCCACTTAAGTTTCTAGTCAAATTCTAGGTCAACTTTATATACTCGTAACGGAGTGTGGTGCAGTGGCTAGCTTGTTGTACGGGGCTCATATGGTATAAAAAGTTCTGTCATGCAAGGTTACTACTTTCAGACGCTTCCCTATAAACTTTCGTACAATGGCTTGACTCATGGCTGACTGCATGCATGTATGCGCGTAGCTTAATTGCACAAACGCGAATGCGCTCGAATTGTGCGCACCTCGATACTGTCTGACATGCTGCTTTGCGTATCGTTAGGCGGCTGGCTAGCCTCACAACGTTACGTGCCACCTCCCCCCTGAAGCCACGTTCACACTGGCTTATATGAAGAATGCAAATGAATCTTCTTATGCAACTCTTTTGGGCAATGGAGTGATGATCGTTGATTAGATCATCGCTTTTCCTTATACCTGCGGCGTCGTAGAAAACCAAAGATCGTCTTTCTTTTCTTTTCTTTCATCTCTCTCATTTCTGTTTTCTAAATTTCCTTTATCATCTTTTCTGTGGCTCTTCTTCTCTTTCACATCATCAGCTCATAATGACTATTCACTCCAGTCAAACAATCACAACAGTTACTCCCAACCACCATCCATACTGACTCCACCGTATACCTAGTGTATATGCCCTCTCCCCCTTCAAGGCCGCGTCCACGCTCGGTTAGAGAGAGTGTGACACGCACGTGGACAACAATAAAGAAAAAAAATTAAATAACCATCATAAATCATGATGTTACAAGTCTTTTTTTAAGTTTATGAAGGTTCTTTTAGGTAAAGAACCACATTGAGCATACTTTTAGATGTCTAGAGTGTTTTACATACTTAAAGGGGGGGGTATAAAATTAATTTTTATTATTTTTTTTTTCTAGTGAAATACCCTAGGCCATCTGTTCCGTCCGATTCTCTTCCAGCTTGGTGTCACTGTTCTAATGGAGATTGTGGACTGATAAAAGGCTGCGGTGAG
Source organism: Chromera velia (assembly GCA_018398765.1). NCBI lineage: Eukaryota > Chromeraceae > Chromera > Chromera velia. The sequence continues at coordinate 51,530 of JAHBMJ010000120.1, read as the reverse complement.
GTGCGGGCAGTCCGCACGCTCCTCATCTGCCGCACTGCAAGTCTCACTTCTGGTATACACGGCATCACACCCCCTCCATTTCCATATATCTCCCCGTAAAATGTCTCCCCTATCTGTCCACATCCACGACGTACTAAAAATGCATCCCAGTCTGCCATGCCGATTCCCTGAACATTTGGAGTCAAGTCCTCCCTTCCCAACTGAAAACGAAGAGACACATCCTCCCAATACTCATGCTGGAGCGGATTACGCGGTAGGACTGACGTCTTTGGTTTTGCATGGGCTGCTTGCCTTCTCTCTTTCTCTTTGTTCTTCGCCTCCGTTCTCTCTTGCCAACGCCTGGCCTGACGAGACGGTGTCAAACCATCAGACGAGACTGCCGGTTCCTCCACTCCTTCATTGATTGGAGGCAGAGGAGACCAAGGGCTGTCTGTCTCCTTCTTTCGCCTCACAGTCAACATTTCCCTTTCATGCTTTTCCTGCCTCCTTCTCTCCTTTTTCTCTTGGCGCTTTTGTTTCTGTCTCTCTGCTTTCCCTAGATTCCTACCGTCAAAGTCATTTCTCTGCTTACCTGTCTCCAAACAGTTGTATTGCAAAGACGTACTATGCGGTCTCTGGCTATGGATTTCCTCTCTCCGCTCCCAACTTCCAACTCCATACAACGACTCAAACAGGTCCTTTTCCACACCTCCTTCTTCCTTCCTACTCTTTCCGATCTGGGCCTAGGGAGTGGACTCACTCATTTGACTATCCCCTCCGGCAGGAGCCATCACAGGGGAGCTCTGACCGAAATCAAAAGTTGTCTGAAGCGTTGCAAAGAATACGCCCCCATCGGAATTGATAATCCCACTCCCCTCTTACACTTCCCACGTCCCTCTGCCTTCTTTCTGGGACGACTGACCGAAGTCGAACGTCATGCTTGGAGTTCCAGCGAGTGTGGCTCCCACAGAGCTCACAGGAACACTTCCCTCTCGCACCCCAAACACTTGCACATCTGTTTGCTGCTGCGACTGATTGGAAACGCCCGACTGCACATAGCCGTGCGAACACCGCCATCACCCAGGGTTTCTTCGATCCAATCCACATCCCTCTCTCTCATACAGAATTCTTTCCCTGGGGTACCTGGTAGAATAATTCTCCCTCTTCTCTCTGTTCCCCGGTCCGGCCTCCTCTGTTATTGCGAACGACTAGAAATCTTCGACTGATTACTGCCAAAACCTCGCCTGCTCGCTTTACCCCTCTCTCTACTTCGATTTGCATTTCCATGTGCGCCTGGGGCTTTGCGCATGCCTTCAGAGAAGACGTCTCTGAGCTGCTGGACTTTCTGTTTCCTCCCTCTCCCTGCTGAACCTTTTGGACAACCAGCATTACAGTGCTCAGATGATTGCTGAGACTGCGTTTGCTCTGCCACTTTTTTCTTCCAGGCCGCCTCTGTCAACCTGCAACTTCTGTGAGTTTTCGGTCTGCCCGTATCGGTGTATCGAGTCGCATGTTGGACTGCACTCTGCTTCTCAGAAACCCTAGTTGGTGAACCAGATGGTCTACTGGCTCCTACGGACTCCAAGAGTCGCTCTGCAATCTCAAACCCTTCCTTCAAGAGGCTCTCACCGTTCGCTTGCACTTCTCCGGATGGAATGTCCTTAAATTTTTGAAGTTCACATACAAGCGAAAAAACATTTTGAAAACGTTCCCAAATCGATATGACCGACGTGCTACTGAAGATTTCTGAGAACTTTTCACAAGACAAAGCAATGAACTCGTACTTTCTGTTTGTTGTAGTGGTTGTGTGCGTAGTCAGTGCAAGCTGTGTGAAGCTACAAAGAGACCTCACACTGTCAGACAGAGAATGTGTTCACGACGCGAGACGGACGGTCTGTGAACTCCACTGAGGCTGATCGTTTTGTTCTGCTACCACGTAACGGAGTGTGGTGCAGTGGCTAGCTTGTTGTACGGGGCTCATATGGTATAAGAAGTTCTGTCATGTAAGGTTACTACTTTCAGACGCTTCCCTATAGACTTTTGTATAATGGCTTGACTCATAGCTGACTGCATGCATGCATGTGCGTAGCTTAATTGCATAAATGCGAATGCGCTCGAACTGCGCGCACCTCGATACTGTCTAACATGCTGCTTTACATATCGTTGGGTGGCTGGTTAGCCTCACAATGTTACGATACTAGTTTGTATAGTGAGTTTAGTAGTTGATCTGTTATTATATACTAGTGACAAAGCTGGTGCATGATAAGCTAGGTGATAAACAAAGAGGAGACTACTGTAACAACATTTCATACAAAAAGCGGCCAAAAAAACTTTAAGTAGGATAGCTGTGATTTCAAAGAACTTGCAAGGCTTAGCCCGCTCTGGCTTCAATGAGCTCTACTTTCTGCTTTGCTAACAGAATGTATCCTGCTAAGTCAGACATTGCATCTTCTGGAGCTTCTACGTAGGAGGCCCCCTCACAAACCCCAGCAACATTCTCCATTAGAGATTGCTCAGACATGCTCAGACCAGTCTTTTCTCTGATATACAGCAAACAAAACGGACACTGCATCGATGGATTCGGTTTTCCGCACACAACAAAGAACCTCCAACTTTATTGATCTGTTCTTAGGCTTCAGAAAAACTCTTTTTGATAGTTCGGTGCCACTTGCCGACTTTATAACGTCAATAATTCCTAATTCCAGGACCTCTGTTGCTGCTCTCTCCTCCTATTGTCGTTTTCTCCCCTTTTTCCTACCTTCTGTATTAATAGCCGCAGCTGCAGCTGCAGCAAAGGAAGCAGTGGGCTGAGCACTTGCCAGTGGCTGCACATTATCTCTCTCTGTCTTCATCCATACAATGGTCTTCTCCATCAAAATAGGAGCCTCATAGTCAGTCTCACCAGGCCCCCCCACTCTGACTCTATCTGCTCGCGTTGCCTTGCCTAGCTAAAAATTTTCACGAGCAACGCCAGTCAAGTCTGAGTCTCTCTGCCGTTTCTGTTCTGCATTCAAGACGAGACCAATCGCTTTGAGCTCTCCCTCCTGGTTAAGCACCACCAGGCGTCTGAACTGGTCTTTCCCCCCTTCTCCTTCTGCGTTGACTTCGATTGGCACAGGGCGATCCTCTTCCTCTTTCTCACCTTCATCGTCTGTCACCGTCCATGGCTCCCAGTCTTCATCCGACTCTGAATCCGACTCTTCATCCCCCTCATCCCCTTGTCCTTCCTCTCTGTCTGCCCCTCCCTCTTCCTCTCCCTCATCCCCTCGTTCTTCCTCTCCACTTTCCTCTCCTTCTTCCCGTGCGTCTTTGTCCTCTTCTCCCTCTTCCCCCCGTTTTATTTCTACATTTTTTTCTTCTTCGTTCTCTCTTTTCTCTTGCTCATCAATTTCTTAGATGACGGACTAGAGCTTTTCAAAGTAGGAAATCGCAGCTTCTTCATCGCCTACATCAGTTGATCTGTCTGAGAGCCCTGAATCCTCTCCCTCGTCCTTTGTAAGCTTCGAATCTTCTTTTTCCAGTTCCTCAGCAAGCGTCTCATAGTTGCTCACACCCAATTGCTTTCTCCAGTCCACTGAGTGAACCAGTGCCTCAACTCTGCTGGAGGGGGTGTCATTGACAACGTTCTGCCGACTTCTGCCTGTCCTCTTCAATTTCAAAAAGTCTTTGTGTGCTTGCAACTGCTTTGCGGGCCTGCATACGAAATTCGCCCCACAAAAAATGTGTTGGAGACGGCCGCGCAGATGAATTTCTCCCCTTCCCACTAAGTGAAACGAGATTGCAAGGTCCCTTACCCTTTCTCACCATTTCTCACCCTGTACGACGTATATCTCACCCCTAAATCACACACTGTACATTTACTTTGTCTCAGAGAGAGAGCTGAGAGGCCGAGGCTCAGCATCTTGGAGGCAGTTCCTCTATTGACTTGGATTTTCTCTCACCAGGCGCAAAAGTGAGTTGACCATTTTTTTCTGATTTCTTTCTCCTTCAAAATATCAGATTTGGAAAATGAGATGGAAATTACTTACTGGGATCCTCCAGAAGGGTCTTATCCAAAAGACGGCACCAAAAATCATCGTATCCCCCCGGATTCCTTCTTCCACGGCCGTAAGCCCTCCAAGAGAGAGAAAGGCTGGATCCAGCACATTGTCAAGCGATTGAAGCTAACTCCTACCGGCGCCTACATCATGGCCATCATTGAAGGCTTTGAAATGAACGATGTCTTTGATTTGACTTTTGACTGGTTTCAGAAGCGAATCTTCTCTGTGTACACCACCGAATTGAAACAGGCAGATGACATCAGACTGCGTCGCTGCCTGACTGATGGCGGCTTTGCCAACAAAGCGCGGCTTTGCCAACAAAGCGTGGTCGCCGAACAAAAAATTCCACCCTATTGCAGTCTCCCGCCAAAAAGAAAAGGAAAACAAGGAGGGTAGGGAGGCAAAGAAGCAATCTCAAAAAGAAATCGATGCAGAGAAGTTGGAGGGGTACAAGATGGAGGTGTGGGCGAAAATGAAAGAGAAGGCCGATGGAGTTCACTGCAAGAAAGCGTCTATCAGAGAGGGATACTAAAAACTGATCGTAGAAAGGAAGAGGGCAATAAAAGCCGGACAGGGAGACCCATTTGCTTGCTATCTCCTGAGCGGGATGGGCCATGCAGTGGCAGTAGAAATGGAATGTGTGAAGAAGTGCAAAGGCAGCGTTTTCACAATTCACAAGGAGTCAAACTCAGGTGAGTGGATTCTCGCCAGCGTGACCCAGCACCTAGACAGGTGCAAGAAGCACAACGAGATAATGAAGGATGAATATTATATTTACACAGAAGCTGAGGCAGAGGCAGAGGGGGTTGAAATCAATACAGAGAATGTTTAGTTCCGTGGTATGAGATTTTATGTCCCTGAGAAGAAAGAGGGTGAAGAGAAAGAAGGGGGGGAGATCGAAGGTGAGGAGGGGGATGATGATGAGTTCGGGGGCTCCTCGGATGAAGCCTTTGAGAGCGAGGATGAACGGTCTTGCGCATCTGATGAAGAAGATGAAGATGAGGAGGACGAGAAAGAAGGAGACGAGGATGAGGAGGATAAAAAATTGGAGGATGACGATATGCAAACCCTCCTTGAGGATGCAGCCGAGACCCTCGAAGAGGGGTGGGATGCATTCTACAAGGACGGGGTTGTGTATTTTACAGGCGGGGACCAGCTGATTAATGGCTCTAATGAAGGCGCCATTGCCGCGCACTCTGCCAAATTCGGCAAGGTTCTGTGGTTTATTCCCCAGGTCCGTCTTGCCTGGGTAGATGGGAAGCCCACAATCGCAGAGGACGCAAAGCACATGTTTTCTTTTGATGAGAAGACTGGTGTGACCACTGCAGTGTGAAAAGGAGATAGAGGCTGAGATAGAGGATAGGGGTGTAAGAACGGGGGGGGGTGGTGCGTTCGAGCTCTTAGGACTCCAGATCCGACGGGGTCCCCCCCGTTCGAGCTCTAAGGAGATCAGACCCCTGTGAACGGGGACCCCCCCGTTCGGAGAGCTCTAGGTGAGAAAAAGTGCTATGTCATGAAGATAACCTAAATGATGACCTTTATGAAGCCTAAACTATGCACAGAACTTTGTTACGATCTCAATGGGGTCCGGGCTTAAGCAGCAAAATCAGCAGCAGTGAGCGGTGTGAGGGCATCACAGTCAGCAGCAGTATAAGGCAAGAGAAAACAGAACAACCATACAAGAAAGCGACTGTTCACAGAAGGCGGGGCATGGCGGGGTAGGTGAATCATTCAGTGACAGACTCGAAAAATTAATTTTGACCGTGCGCGC
>JAHBMJ010000120.1:34702-45619 GCA_018398765.1 Chromera velia | reverse complement strand
CGATCCGACGGGTCCCCCCCCCCGTTCGCGTTCTGCGGCCCCGTCCGAAGGACGGGGCCTCCCCGTCGGGCAGGCTCCTGCCTGCCCCGCTGACGGGGCCCCCCCCCCCCGTCTAAAAAAGATTTTACACCCCTATGATAGAGGTAGATAGAGGGCCCTTGAGAATTAACAAGTCGACTGCCAATAGAATTTTACATACAAAGTATATAATTTATATGACTGTGTATGTGTTACTAGATATTTTATTAGAACTAATTTAATAATGAGTTGATTACTCTACTATTTTTTTAAAATGATATTTATATACATAGCGGGAAGGCCCTAGGGCGGAACATATCAATCAATCAATCAATATACATTGTGTATACATTATATTCTCTAAGTCCAGAGTGTGTGTAAGAATGTATGTATGTATAAACCATGCCTAGCTTACATTTAGCCTTTTAAAAAAATCTTAAAACAGATATAAGCTACATCTTTTTTGCATAACTCAATATAAGAGATTCTAAGTATATGTTTAACCACTGCTTAGTGCAACAAACCTATCCGTGTCACTCGAAGTGCATGTTTCTATATAGATATTAGAACATACTGACAAAAGGAGAGAAAGGAAGGAAAAAAGGGTCTCCCCGGTTGGGAAGGGGGGAGGGGAGGGAGGGGAAGAGAGAGTCCTCTGAGAGTCTGAGACTCAGACTGAGAGACGCAGGCAGGGAGAGAGAGGAAGCTAGAGAGACAGCCAGCCAGCCAGAGAGACAGTCAGTCTGCTTTTCGTTTCTTTCTTTCTTTCTTTCCAGACATGCGATATTGTCTCTGCTTTGCTTTTTCTCTTCCCGACAGACAGACTATATGTTTCTTCTTCTCCCTTCTTTTCTTCCTGAACACAGACAGGCATCTTCTCCATGTACACAACAGACAAAAAGCACGCGATATTGTTTCTGCTTTGCTCTTCTTCGCGACACACAGACAGACTATATGTTTCTTCTTCTCCCTTCTTTTCTTCCTGAACATAGACAGACAGACAGGCAGACAGATGTTTTTTTTCTCCCTTCTCTTCTCCATGTACACAACAGACAGACAGACAGACAGACAGACAGAAAGAAAGAAAGAAAGAAAGAAAGGCTGAAAGAAAGAAAGAAAGAAAGAAAGAAAGAAAAGAAGAAAGAAAGAAAGAAAGAAAGAAAAGAAAGAAAAGAAAGAAAGAAAGAAAAGAAGAAAGAAAGAAAGAAGGAAAGAAAGAAAAGAAAGAAAGAAAGAAAGAAAGAAAGAAAAAAGAAGAAAGAAAGAAAGAAAGAAAGAAAGAAAAGAAAGAAAGCAAGAAAGAAAGAAAGACAGACAGAAAGACAGACAGACAGAAAGAAAGGAAGGAAGGAAGGAAGGAAGCAAGGAAGGAAGGAAGCAAGGAAAAAAAGAAAGAAAGAAAGAAAGAAAGAAATAAACAAAGAAAGAAAAGAAAGAAAGGAAGAAAGGAAGGAAAGAAGAAAGAAAGAAAGAAGGAAAGAAAGAAAAGAAAGAAAGAAAGAAAGAAAGAAAGAAAGAAAGAAAGGCTGAAAGAAAGAAAGAAAGGCTGAAAGAAAGAAAGAAAGAAAGAAAGACAGAAAGAAAAGAAGAAAGAAAGAAAGAAAGAAAAGAAAGAAACAAAGAAAAGAAAGAAAGAAAGAAAGGCAGACTGAAAGAAAGAAAGAAAGACCGAAAGAAAGGAAGAAAGAAAGAAAGAAAGAAAGAGAGAAAGAAAGAAAGAAAGGAAGGAAGGAAGAAAGAAAAGAAAGAAAGAAAGAAAGAAAGAAAGAAAAGAAAGAAAGGAAGGAAGGAAGGAAGGAAGGAAGGAAAGAAAGAAAGAAAGAAAGAAAGACAAGAAGAAAGAAAGAAAGAAAGAAAGAAAGAAAGACAGAAAGAAAAGACAGAAAGAAAGAAAGAAAGAAAGAAAGAAAAGAAAGAAAGGAAGGAAGGAAGGAAGGAAGGAAGGAAAGAAAGAAAGAAAGAAAGAAAGAAAGAAAGAAAGACAGAAAGAAAAGACAGAAAGAAAGAAAGAAAGAAAGAAAGAAAGCAAGAAAGAAAGAAAGAAAGACAGACAGACTGAAAGAAAGAAAGACCGAAAGAAAGAAAGAAAGAAAGAAAGACAGAAAGAAAGAAAGAAAGAAAGGAAGGAAGCAAGGAAGGAAGCAAGGAAGGAAGGAAGGAAGCAAGGAAAAAAAGAAAGAAAGAAAGAAAGAAAGAAAGAAAGGAAGAAAGAGAGAAAGAAAGAAAGGAAGGAAGGAAGGAAGAAAGAAAAGAAAGAAAGAAAGAAAGAAAGAAAGAAAAGAAAGAAAGGAAGGAAGGAAGGAAGGAAGGAAGGAAAGAAAGAAAGAAAGACAAGAAGAAAGAAAGAAAGAAAGAAAGAAAGAAAGACAGAAAGAAAAGACAGAAAGAAAGAAAGAAAGAAAGCAAGAAAGAAAGAAAGACAGACAGACTGAAAGAAAGAAAGACCGAAAGAAAGAAAGAAAGAAAGACAGAAAGAAAGAAAGAAAGAAAGAAAGGAAGCAAGGAAGGAAGGAAGCAAGGAAGGAAGGAAGGAAGCAAGGAAAAAAAGAAAGAAAGAAAGAAAGAAAGAAAGAAAAGAAAGAAAGGAAGAAAGGAAGGAAGGAAAGAAAGAAAGAAAGAAAGAAAGAAAGAAAGACAGACAGACAGACGAAAGACAGAAAGAAAGCAAGAAAGCAAGAAAGCAAGAAAGGCTGAAAGAAAGAAAGAAAGGCTGAAAGAAAGAAAGAAAGAAAGAAAGAAAGAAAAGAAAGAAAAGAAAGAAAGAAAGAAAGAAAGAAAGAAAGGACAGACAGACTAATCGTCTTGTCTTTTCTTTTTCTCTTTCTTCATTTTCTTCTGTTTTTTTAACACACAGATAGACAGACAGACGGACAGACTACACGACTTCGACGGATGGACAGACAGACTATGTCGTCTTTTCTTTCCTTTTCTCTTCCTTTCTTTCAGAAGACAGACCGACGATATGTTTCTTCTTCTCCCTCCTCTTCTTCATGAACACAACAGACAAAAAGAAAGACAGAAAGACAGACAGAAAGAAAGAAAGAAAAGAAAGGAAAGAAAGAAAAGAAAGAAAGAAAGAAAGAAAGAAAGAAAGAAAGAAAGAAAGAAACCAAGTGGGCGAAAGGTGCGAGTGAAGCCCCTCTTGCCTCTCCACCTCCCGACATGCTTTCACGTGATCACTGTGTTCCCACGTTACTCTTCTGCTGCTTCCACTCGAGAGAAGAGAGAGGAAAAAAGACAATAAAGAACAACCAGAAAAGAAAAAACAACAAAGAAAACAGACTTTCTGTTTCTTCTTCTTCTCCCTCCTTTTCTTCAAAGAAGACAGACACAGACAGACAGACAGACAGACAGGAGTGAGTGTTTCTGCGAGTCGGAGACGAAGTGGAAACAAAAGATCGCATAAGGTGATAAGGCGCCCGTCCAAGAAAATTGAGTGTTTGCAAGTTCGCACCAACGCATCACGTCTTTGAAATGTCACGCATAGGCACATACACGATCAATCAATGAATTAGCTCCATTCCCTAATCGTCTTCGTCATGGAGCAACTGGACCAGATCTGCCAACCCTGTCTCTCTGCTCCCAGAGGAGTTCCCTCCAGATCCTGCACCCTTCGCCGATCCCCCCTCTTTGCGTTTCTTCCGGCACTCCCCGTCACCCTGCGCACGTCGTTTTTCGCCCCTCTCGTGATCCCCTGCAGGTTCGGAGGAGGCCGAGCAAGGCTCTGACCGCACCGTCTGTTTACAGCAAGAATAGCCCCAACTGCTGGTCTCTCTGTCAAACCAGGAACCCCAAACGCTCGAGTGGTTCTGAGGGTGCACATCCTCGGCATACTTGGAACGCACTCTCGGTACGGGTGCACTTTTGTCAGATGATGACTGAGCTTGCGGGTTCGGTCTGTGGAACTTCTTTCTCTGCTGAGCCTCCTCACCTCCATGCAGTTTCTTCTCTAGACGCTTTATTAGCTCTGGGTCTGCATTTGCAAGCTGCTCCTCTGCCTCTCGGAGTCTCATCGCCATCCGAAGTCTCTCTATCTTCATCTCCTTCTCCCTGACCTCCAGGCGGGCTTTCTGCTCGCGCTCTTCTCGCTCTTTCTTCTGTTCTGCGATCCACTTTTTCTCCATGTTCTGCCTGTTTCCTGGATGGAAGGGCTTGTGGTTGATGAACGCGGCACTCTTGCCGCCAATCCGCATCATGTACGACATCTTAAGGGAAACAGTAAACAGCCAACCTGACGAAAGAAGTGGGTTCCGAGCTGATGACCTTGGAGCAACGGCACTCCCCAAATCTGCTCCACTGGCACTTATGAACACTGAGTTGGCGAAAGTCACCTTAAGTCTTTTCAGATGGCTGACTGGGAGCGCACAGTGAGCTGCAAGCACTAAAGGGTAAGGAGAGTAGGTGGTCAATTCATATGGTGGTCTGACCTCAGTCGTGCATATGGCGGTGCACTCAGTGTCTAAACATTTTTAGCCACGATTAACGCGGAGCCGCGCGCCGAGCCATCAGCACGCGCTATACGTACCTTCCGAGTTAAGCCGAAGAAGATCGCGCGACTTTTGCCGAGAGAAAAACACCATGCAAGAAACAAAGAGATGGCGAGCTGCGAATGATTGTTGACGTGAACTTGATCATACATAGGACGCGAACGTCCAATCACGAAGAGTGCTACCTGCCTCCACCACGTATGAGTGATCAAGGCTTGTAGTGCTGTTAGCCTTTCTTGCTTTTGGGACGTTGCCTGTGAGCTCAGAATCGTTTGTGCCGAGTGCCTGAACGTACACGATGCCGCTTCCACCCCTGTGGCCTCATCAGGAGGAAGCGAAGAGGGAAATTTTGGAGCGATTCGAGAGGGGCCTCAATGCGTTTTTGGTCATGGAAACGAACACGGGGAAGACTCGGGTCGCCACAGAGGTCCGTCTCCGTCTCCACCGGTCTTTGTGCTTTTCTGACAGGCCTTGTGAAGGCTCAAAGCCTTACTTCGTAGAGAAGAGGGGGTAGACGGATCTAAACAGGATTCTTTGAAATGGACGAAAGGGCCGAAAGGTGGATGTTCACAAAGAGAGACAGTGTACGAACAGATGACAATTGAAAGGAAATTCGCAGGTCCAGTTTTCTCCCTTTTGCGTCATTGGGAGGGCCCGTCTCTTTTGCCCCCTGCCTGTGCAGATCATTCAAGAGTTCTTGGGCGGAGGCGGGACTTCCCATAAGGTCGTGCTGTTTGTCGTCCATACTGAGGCCCTCCTCCAGCAGCAGGCGGCGAAACTTCAGGCGGAGTTGGATGGAAGGACTGTGAAGAAGTTTTTTGGAGGGGAACCGAAAGGCAGCTCTGAGTGGTCAGAACAGCGTTGGACCTCCTTTCTCGGCACAGTTGACGTTCTCGTTTGTCTCTCTGAATCTATCCGAAACGCAGTGGTGGACACTGGAAGCATCCAACCCTCCCTGCTGTCCCTCATTGTCCTGGACGAGGCACACTACGCAGGCACAGAGAGGCATCCAATGGCCGTCTTGGCAAGGCGGGGTGTCCTCGAACGAAATCTGGAGAGCCCCCCCCGAATTTTGGGGCTCTCTGCAAGTCATGCGGGGAAGCAGGAAGATTTTGAGAAGGCAAAGGAGGTGGTGGAGAAGATCCTTCAGTGTGAGGTCTTCACAGTCGACACAACCGGATTCAGTGCGAGCAGGGAGGTGGTGTCCTTCAAGGGCCTGCACCCGCTCTCAGCCACTGCTGATGCAGACATGAGAGATGCTGAGCAGAAGCTGCGGGATGTGTGGAGCCACTTGCCGTCACGTGAGGATAAGCAGCACCAGACAGACAGAGCTTTGGAAGTTTTGAAGGAGACGGGAAGGGAGGGGTTTCGGTTCTTCTTCAGAAGGAACCTGCTTCCTCATGTTCAAAAACAGTTGGAGACTAGGTTCGGGACCCATACGGAGATCAGGGCAAGCATTGATGCGCATCTGTCAGAAGCGACAAGAGAGGGCAACGCCTTCTGGAGTGGGGTCTCCATGGACGGACACGGCTCCAAATTCCACCCGAAAGTCAGCCAGCCACACACTATCACACACTGCAGTCAGAGAGTCTGTCAGACACACAGGGGGATCCTCCACGCGATCAGTGTCAGGGAGACTTCAGTTTTCCTTTTTTTGAAAAAATGTGGGTGTACTGGAAGTTGTTGCTGGTGCTCTTAATCCATTCACGAGACAAACCCCTCTCCTTTCCCTGTATCTCCCTCTTATTCCCATACGTGTGCAGGTTCAGCTCTTGTTTCACACCCTGTGGCAAGCGTGGAAGGAGGAGAAGAGCGGGGAGCCGCCTCTGAAGGGCGTCATCTTTGTGGACAAATGGGAAGTGGCGTGGGCCCTTGCCCACATCTGCCAGTCCCTCCTGTGCGTGTTCAAGTCAGAACGGAGGGGCGCAGGGGGAACGCAAGGCAGGGGGTCCGAGCCGAGCGTGCGTCAGTCAGAGGCACAGAACTCGAGTGCAGGAGGAGACGGAGAAGAAGGGGGGAGGGGTTCAGGGGAACAGGATCAAGAAGTGGATGATACATTTGCAAGCCGAGGCATTGAAGCTTCTATCAATTCGTTTTACGGGAGCTCCCACAGATTCGACAGACAAGTTGCACGTCAGTCTCTGCGTACCTTCGTTTCTGTCTCGATCTTCGTCTCTGTTTGATCATCCCTCCCTCTCTGTGGCCCTTAAAAGTTCCCTGCAAGCACCTCGTTTCTTGCATGCACATCTGCTTTTCGGTCTGCTCCCACGCCTCCCCTTTCTGTCTCTTCCGGGTTAGACCTTTTATTCCCTCTCCTCTTCTCCGGGATATCTACTGCTCTTTTGCCTCTTTCTTTTTCACTCCATTTGCTCCTCGTTCTCTTTCACCCCCCTCTCTGCCTTCTTCTCCCTCATTACCATGCTGTTTAGATCCAGTCCTGTACTCCTTTTGCGTTGACGGTCTTCTGTCAGCCTTCAACATTTCTTCTTCTTTCCCTCCGTTCCTGCCCTCCCTTGTCTGCCGTCCTGCAGAGCACCTGAGCCGTAGCGAGTCCGCAAACACAGGAGATTCCTCCGGTCCTCCCCTCCTTGCTGCCCCAGTGGGGGGGAGAGCCAAGATGTCTGACAGGGAGAGGAAGAGCTTGATGGACAACTTCCGATCTGGTCAAATTCGGCTTTTGGTTGCCACCAGCGTCTTGGAGGAGGGAATCGATGTCCAGGACTGCACTATTGTTATGTGCTACAACAGAATACCCACAACCAAAAGCTTCATTCAGGTCGATGGCCCGTTGACGCCTCTTACGATCTGTCCTTCTGCATTGTTTGCTTTGGGTGAATCCTCTTTGTCATCCATCCTGGCAGTTCTTCCATGCAAGCGTTTTTGTTTTCCTCTTTGGGGATATGCCTCCACGTTTTTCCCCTGCTTTGTCATGCTCGTTACATTTCTGTGCGTCTGAGGGTGTCGTCCGTTCTCCCTTTTGGTACCAAAGCCTCTTCCACAGCCCTCTGCACAGTCTGTCATTTAATTCCGCACATGCGTCCTGATTGCAGATGAAAGGGAGAGTGAGAAATAGCGCGGGTAAAGTCGTTTTGTTCGAGGACGACGCGCAAGAGATGAGGGAGGCAGAAGAGAGAATGAAGGAGGCAGCAGCAACAGCGGCAGGGGCGTCCTCTGAAGGCAGAGACGCCCATCTGCAATCTGTCAGGCAAAGGAGAGTGCCTGGATACCCCTATTTTCCAGAGGGGGAAGGCAGGGGCGCACAGTTAAGCTTTGACAACTGTGTAAAGATCTTCAATGAATTCGCACAGGTCCGTCTCCGTCTCTCTCTCTCTCTCCCTCTCTCTCTGGTGTGTGTGTGGGGGGGCGGGGGGGGCTGCGGGTGTGGGTGCACGCGCGCGAGTGCTAATTTGTATTCGCCTGTTGTCCGCCCGTCTGTCTGTCTGTCTATCTATCTATCCGTCTATGTATCCACCAACGCAGTCCTCTGTAATGGCTGTGCGGGTATCTTCCCTGCTCTTTTTTTGGCAGTGGTGGTGTAGCTCTTCCAGAATTCATCGAATACACCTCACATCACCTCCCGGATATTCTTTCTTCTCCTTTGCTTTTGCAGAAGCTACAGCTCTCCCCTCCGAGTCTCTGGCAGGAAGAGACGACTTCCTCTGGGAAAGGGGGAATCGTTTCTCTGCAGGTGCCGACACCGAATGGAAAATTCAAGGTTCTGGGAGGTCGGCACGATATGAGCGTACGGTCTTTCTCTGCTTGCCTGCCGGCATCTCCTGCCGTTCTCTCTGCGGCTGCCCATCTCAGCTTTTCCGTTGGCCTCATCGAGGACAGCAAAAGAGGATAGGGCATTTTTCCGAACTTTTCGGACCATTGCTTTTGGTATATCCTCACTCTGTCTGCATCTTCTCGTATTTGCTCCCTGTTAAACGTTCTCTCCTTCACTGCTTGAATCTGCATTCTGATCTGTGTTGACTCACTGCAGTGACGGTACAAGGTACTTGGTTGACTTTCTCTTTTTTTCATTCAGAAAAAAACGGCCCTCCCCATGCACTCAGTCTCTGTCGATCATTTGAAAGCGTGTCTCCCTGCTTGCCTGTGTGCCTCTATGCAGTAAACGAAGCTGTTGGAGCCCTCGGAGGCCGACCCTTGAGAGACATAGACCCCCACACGAAGAGCAGGTCCGCAGAGGAGGAAAAGAAATGCAAATTGACGTGGGTGGCGGTGCGCCTTCTGCATCAGCAAGACCTCCTCGAAAAGGCCTTGAGAGCCTCAGGAAGCGCCATTGCCCTGAAGGACAAATTCGAAGCTGGGCGAGGTAGGTCGAATGAAAACAGACACACACACATGAAGTGCCGCTGGAGAAGACCCGTCCCTAGGCACACCCTACAGGAAAATTTGTCTCTTCATTGGAACATCTGCTTGTAACACAAAGAAGACAAACAGCACTCGTCCATTGCGGGTTAGTTGTGGTTCTGAGTGAAGAAGCCCCCTTCAGTTCTTCCTTGCGTGTGCTTCAACGTCCCTCTCCATCCCTCTCTCTCTCCCCTCCCCCCCCCCCCTCTGTGTGTGTGTGTGTGTGTGTGTGTGTGGATGACTATGCAGTTGGGGTATTGGGGGGAACGTCTCTGATCGGCAAGTTCTCTCTTCAGGACATTTTGGATGAAAGTGAAGAGAACCGACTCCTCGCAGAGTGGAGCGGGGTCTCTTCAGCTTCTGCAGGGGAGGCTGAGTCGGTGTTCTCATCCGACTCTCAGGGTGGTGGTCCTGACGGCGAAGGAATGCCGAGGGAGGGATCGAGGGAGTGGGGGAGGTAGCAGGAAGGGGAGGGAGTAGGGGAAGAAGGCAGCAATAGCAGATCCAGAGGCCCTCCTGTGGTGAACGGAAACAGAAATGGCACTATTCAAAGTCAGTCAGGTATCGCATCTTCTTTCCGGGGAGGTGCAGGGTCGGTCAGTCAACCTGGTCCGTCTTCCTCTTCATCCTCTTCTTCTGCAGCAGTGGGCAGTAGGTGGCATGAGGGTTCGTATCTTCAGGTGGGGGCAGAGGAACAGGAAGAGAGGGAGGGGGGACGAAGTCTTGAGGAAGAAGAAGATGCAGCGACTGAATCCCCCCTTTTGGAAATGAATCCACAGAGACAGCCGTCTCGTCAAGGTGCAGACAGATCGGAGGGACTGTCGCACCCCTCTGCTGATCAGTCGGGGCAGCACCAGCACCGGCACAGGCACCCCCAGCCCCCGCCTGACACCACACACCGTCCCCCTGAAGGACGCAGCGGGTCCCAATCTGATGGACGGTGGAGGGGGGAGAGGGGGTACTCCCATTCCGATGCGAGGGGGGGGAGGGGTGGTAGATCTGGTGGCAGAGAGGAGAGAGGAGGAAGGAGTGGAGGCGCGAGGCAGGAGTCGTCATTGAAGGGTAAAGTCCTCTCAAAGATAAAGAGAATAGCCACGGAGCACCGGGAGCGCAAGATTCCAGTCGAAGGGGTGGAAGAATTACTGTTTTTGGAAGATAACCAAGGAGGAGACAAACAATTGTGGATACTTGACGACGATCTGAAGCGTTTGTTGCGGCCGCCCTTCACAGGCCGCACAGAGAAGGAATTGTGGGAGAAAGTAAACGCACGACTAAATGAATACTTACCGTAACGAGCCTGAGCATCAACGACATGATCTTTTGTTGAGCATTGAAGGGTCTAATTCCCGGCCAATATTGATTGTATTAAGAAGAACATCAATCACATTCTTTTTCAACAGCATACACCTTTCCTTGTACCCCCCAGGATTCTTCTTCCAGTGTGTCCTTTGACACTCCCTCCTACAGTAGACGACCAGTTTGCATACACCGCAGTATATAGAAGTTGAGACATGTGTGCCACAAACAGTGTACAGAATGAGGTTCTCGGTTCGCTTTTCCTTCTTTTTTGACATAAAGGAATTGCAAATGCCTTTCATTCCCGTGCGCTCAGCAACCTCGGCCGCAAACCCTTCGCTTTCGGACTCTAACCTATGCCAGGCTGCAAAAAGGTCCTGTGCTCCCAGCTTTTTGAATCTTTTTGAGATCCAAATTATGACCCAGAACTCCCTGGAACAGGAAGTAGTTAGGGCATTGGGACAAGATGGAGAGAGATCCCATTATCGTCCGCTCCAACCAGGTGGTGAATAGACCGAGGGGACTAAATTGGAGCTCTTTGCGCAATCCTTCAGGAAGACCCTCCACCAAGCTATGCATCTTCTTCAAGACCTTTACCTTGTTTTTCTTCACATGCTGGGCAACACTCGCATTCGCAAGACTGCACCGCATAGTCAGCATTTAGATTCTCAGATACTGAGACTTGTCTACATCGTGCAAATGCCCCCCATCACTTTCTTACGGAGATGTGACCATCTCGAACAAAGTCCTGGCATCGGTG
>JAHBMJ010000120.1:7202-29702 GCA_018398765.1 Chromera velia | reverse complement strand
GTCTGTAGCTAGGACAGTCCCAGAAATGGGAGCTGCCCTCTCTCAACTATCCGTCAGAAAGAGAAGGTGGACGCTCCTGCAACTTCCTATGTTGTACCCCTCTTCTCTTCTCTGTGCGCTTCTAGCTGGCTGCATGCAGAGGCAGAAGACAAAACGTAAACACAAAGGACACCACAATGAAGGTTAGCAGGGTTGCAAACTGAGTAAAACCAATGAGGCGAAAGAGCTTGAACCACAGGAATTCAAGCAATGAAATCAAAATTTTATCATAACTTCATGTAGTTTACTTCTTTCCATTCTGTTTTCTTTGAAATTTCGGTTTTCCTTCCTTCTTTTCTTCCTTGCTTCTCTCTCTCTCTCACGCATGCGCGCATGCCCTGCCGAACTACCGAGCCCGATCCTTCGCAACTCTTACCTTGAAGTTCTTCCTCGTTCTCGTCCCTAGCCTCGTCCTTTCACGCAGTGCCCCCCGACGAGGCGGTAGAAGAGTGTGCCTTCTTCAATCAGGAGTTGCCCGGCAGAGACGTCAGTCTGCCCTCTTGATAGATTGAGTCCGCATTCGAGTCTGCATGTATTTCGATTTGTTGTCAGTGGGTCAAGAGAGGTGCTAATCGTAGCCAGACTAAGACAGATGTCCCCCCTTTCCCTTTTTTCTCTCTGTGTGTATGCATGTGTGCGTGTGCACGTGCGCTTCACAGCATCGTGCTCCTAAGTTTTTGTCTGCTGTCGGAAATGCATACAGCAGAACACCGTACAGCACACTTGAAATGGAATGATTGGCGAAGTCTGCTTGTTTAATGGTACCATAATTCAGAACCTTTGTCATCATCCCTTTGTCGTGAACTGCAGAGAGAGATACAGAAAAGTGCATTGGCAAAGGTAGCCGAGAAATCTATGAAGGACATCTTGGGGAGAGCGAGGGTTCCTCAGCTATCAAGAAGAGGAGATTAAGGTCCTGATGGAGTCTGATTAACACATACGTGGTCAGCCACTGCAGGTGTTTAGCTTTTTTTTTTTTAGACTCGGATTTCTTGCATGATGATCCACAGAGAGAGCGGAAGGAATCCAATGCTTCTCGCTTTTGGTCCTCTGTGGATGAATTATGCAGGCAGTGCATGGCAATGATTGAGCATTCTTCTGAAACTTTTTGTGTGCCCAGCGAGGACTCCACCGACCCCTTTTTCTCTAACCCCTGCCCCTGGCCCTTTTGAAGGTTCTGTCGAAACCACAGGCAGGAGTGTTTGCATTGTACGGGAAAGAGTTTAGGCAGAAAGGCCCTGCAGGTTTGTCTGGAGGCAAACAAAGCCTCAATATATACAAGTCAGTCGGCGTTGACATTTTACAATTGGTATTCAAACATGCTGGTGAAGCCTACGAATGAAGTTTTTTCAACAACAACAAAAATGGCAGACTGGATTCAGGAAGAGAGGGAAAGAGAGGGGGGGGGAGAGGGAGAGAGAAACAGAGAGTAAAGAGCGGAAGGAGACTCTCTCTCTCTCTCTCTCTCTCTCTCTCTCCTGCCTTCTTGCTTTGCTTCCTTCCTTTCTTTCGCTCTTCCGACTTTCTGCCTTCTTGTCTTGATAGCTAGTGTCTCTCTTCTGTACTTGAGAGATCTATCTGTCCATTTGGTGGTTTGTATTGCTTTCTTTTGGTCTTGTAAGAATCTGTCTTTCTATTTTGATCAGTGGACTGGTCCCTTTCTGACTTTTTCTTTGTATATTATTGAAACATTATTGCCTCTTGAGGCTGATTATTACTTGCGTTTTTGTTTCAGCAGATTTATGTTGATGGATGGGGAGATATGACTCAGGAATTCTTCGACACTCTGCGAAAAGACTTGGAGCCCACACCTTTCTATAAGGTGTACAAGCGATTCTTTATGCGTTGCAAGGTCCCACTGACGGTTGCAAGCACTCCAGCCCAACGTATCCGAGTCGCAGTTCAGCAAGAACCTCAGGTTTCAGTTTTTAGCACAGTTATGAGCTCACAACAGGCACAGAACATGCGGGAGAGGGCTTGAATAATCGCCTAGCATAGGCAAACGTTCGTATTTAAGGGGCTAGACGTCCGGGCTGAAGCCGTGAAACGTGTGCATGCAAATACCGTTGAGCTAAGCAAGGTATGGAATGAATGACCCATTGTATTGAACTCAGGGATTGACCAGAACTGAAGAATTAAAGAGCCCAAGGATAAGTAAAAAGTCAGTATACGCTTGCTGTCTCCTCTTCGCTCCCCCCAACCCCTCCCCTCCCTGCCTGGAGATATTTTATTTCTTCGTCTTAATCCGTTGTGGATGGATGGGGACGTATGTCTTGGGAATTCTTCAACTTTCTGCAAAAACACCTTGAGCCTATCTCTTCTCACTAAGCATACAAACGGTTCTTTACTGCTCTTCAGGTATCTCCACGCCCCGCTTACGGTGTCCAGAGCTCCAACCCCACGCAGCGCAGTAATTGTTCAAGCAAGAACCTCAAGTTTTATAGTTTATGGCACAGTCATGAGCGCGCAACAGGCGCGAGACATACGGAGGGGGGCCTGAAATGATGCGTTTTATATTTAGAGCATAAAGACGAACGGAAAATGTAGGCAGACACAGAAAATAAGCAGCTGCCACACCTGTCTTCTCATAAAAAGAAAACAGGTTCTTTGCCTGGTCCTTCTGCAATAATGAGCTTTCGATTCATTCAGGCAAGACGCAGCTGACAAATGTACCACAACACTTTTCCACGCACAATCAGTTAATCGATCAGTCCTTTAGGAGATAAGATGGCTAGCTGGCTGTTGTGTTCTTTCCAAGAACAACGTTGTATGTGGTTATCGATGGTGTGAGCCTTTTCTGGACAGTGAACCTCGGGAGCACCTGAAACATAATTCCTATCCTATTTTAACAGCTTAATAATTGGAGTAGTACCTAGCTTACAAAAAAATTTACTAGAAACCTAATTTTGAAAGATTTTATAAAAATACATTGTACAGAAATTTTGGAAATATATTAAAAGCCATGTAAAAATAATGATTGGGGTTTTTTTTATACATGCCGCGTCCCCATATATGAGAGGCGGATCTAACCTAGTTTGTCGATTTGTTCTGTCCTAAAACTACTAGCAACGAAAATAGGTGCGACTTCGATCACTTTGATACAGCTGATCAATCGCGGCCTCACAACAGGTTGGAGAATCAAAAGAGAGAGAAAAGAGACACAGGGGATGCAGAGCAGAACCTTTGCAACACTTCAGTTCTTTCATTGAAAAAAGGCTACCCTTTTAATCAAAAAGACCTTAATTATGCAGAGGTGCATCCTGTGCATCTTCCATCCTTTTAAAGAACTCCTTTGCATGTCAATGGCACGCAAACGGGCTCTTAGGGGGGGGGGAGGGTCTTTGCGTGCCAGCGAGCCTAAAAGCCACCAGATGGTTTCTCCAGGTGCCATCTGGTTTTGAAGCATCAGAGGTCCAAAATTTTGAAAAATTGTCTAACTTTTTCATTCTTTCTCCACGATTCCCTCATCCTCCCCCTGACAAGTCTCCTCTCAGACTGATACCCTGCAGTGCTCTAGATGTGCTAATCTTCGATAGCATGTCTTTGTAATAGCGCGGAGTCAGAATTTAGGCAGCCGCTTCCGTATGGAGAGTTTAGTCTTTATTTTCTTGACCTTTTGTTTTCTATTGTCAGAGCCATCTCCAGTCTCTTCCTTGTCTCTGTAGCCCACTGGTGCTTTGCAACGTTAGCCAACGTGCCTGGGAACCTTGGTCGAGTCTGACAGAGCTGCCCATAAGAGGTAAGGGCCGCGTTTGATCCTTTTCCAAATTGGACCAGAGATAGACGGAGAGAGACGGAGACGGACAGAGATAGACGGAGAGAGACGGAGACGGACGGAGATAGACAGATCGAGCAATTGATCGAGAGTGTCTGCTTTGTCTATCTGAGAAAGTTTTTGACTGCGAAGATTGGCATGAGTGCCTAGCTATAGATACCAATCTGACTGCGTAAAGAGAGAGAGAGAGAGAGAGAGAGAACCAGAAAGTGAGAAAGCGACTGAGCGGGTGAATAAGAGTGTTTCTGGGTGAGTTAGTGCTACGAGTGACGGAGTCAATGAGTGAATGCCACTGGGTGAGGGAGTGAGTAAAAATATGAATAAGACTGGGGAAGTAAAGAAAGTGAGAGAGATAATGGGTGCCACTGGGTGATTGAACAAATGAGTGTACATGATTCAGAACTAGAATTCAGAATGGATGAATGCAAGAGTTACTGAATAGATAAGTAAGTGTGAGTGAGTGAGTCAAGATCATGTGAGTACATGTGAGTGAGTGGGTGGCTGGCTGGCTGGATGAACAGATGAATGAGTGAATCAGATCGAGAATGAGTGAGTGAGTACAAGTGTGAATTGGCAAGTGAGTGAGTGAGTGAGTGAGTGAGTGAGTGAGTGAGTGAACGAGTAAGTCAGTGAGTGAATGTGTGAATAAAAGAGTAAGAAAGTGAATGAAAGAGTAAGTAAGTAAGGGAAAGAGGGTATGGAATTGAGTGAAGGGGAGTAAGTGAAGTGAGTGAGGGAATAAAGTGAGTAAGATGTGGAGTGACGGGGAGTGAGTGAGTTAGCAATAGTGTGCAAGTGGGTGGGCGTATCAGTATATAAGTGAGCAAGTGAGTGTAATGAGTATAGATGGATAAGTAAGTAAGTGAGTGAGAGAGAGTGACTGAGTGAGGCTTCGGTCAGAAAGATGTGGGAAATAGAGAGTGTTAATAGAATTTTAACGATCTCTGTGAGCAGAAAGTCAAACAAACGACCTCTTCAGATGCCGTCGCGGAAAGACATGGACCCGCTCCCATCCAGGATTTCCTTTGACATTTCCTCCTCTATGTAATAATTGAAAAGTGAACTGACATTGCATTCATGTATCTATCGCATTTTACAATAAGTGCACCAGTTTTTATATAAATTTTTATGTATAGACAATGGATGGATTTAGATGGTTATAAAGTTAGTGTCAGACTTCATTTTGTAGAATATAGGAGGCTTTGGCTACGATCAGGGAAGGAACATCTACTTTATAGGAAAGTCTGTCAGTCAAGGAAGTTGGAATGATCGGCTGATTCCGACTTCTGTGTAAAGGTCAGTCAATCTTAAACGATCAATCGGATGCAATTGATTCGACTCTGCAACATGGATCCGCGTGAGCCATATGTCCCGGGCCCGGCTAGGGCATGTCGGTCCCAATGCGTGCCGTCTCTCGATCGCATGCACGCCTGCTCAACTTTATAATCACCCTCCATGGATTGGCATACGTTGAACACATGAATCAATCCATGTAAGAGGCAGAGCAGACAAGTCATACATGCAGGAATTTAGTCTGTCTGTCGGCATGCTGAGATCTTGTAGGCATCCACTTCACATTCGCGTTTAACTCTTTGATCCTAGTCTTTGATCATTTCACGAGTGTAATCAAGCTCCCCCTGAAATCGAGGCTCACTCATGGACTGGCCACTCGCGAGTTGAAACATGAGTGGCTGAGAATCACTCACCATTATGACAGGAATCTCATACCCGAACAGCTTTTTCAATAAATCCCTGTACCGGTATGCTTCCTTGCATCCATCTCTCAGAGCCAGAAGCTCAGCTGCAGTGGTACTGCCAAGCTTCCTACCTTCTCCTTTCGACCTCCATGTAACCGTATTCACGTACCCAAGCGCACAAAGGTCCTTCAAGGCAGACTGACTCACAATCTGGAATTCAAGTCCCTTCCTCCCTGTCTTTTCTGACAACTTGTAGGATGCATCGACCCACCCTACCAAGATAGGATGCTCTCCTTCGTTCAATCCCTTCAACTCAAGAGCACGATGCGTCTGCTGAGCATAAACAAGTGCCTTGTCAACCGCACGAAGGGAACGAGCAGACGGACGAGAGTTGTTCTTCGAGAGAGCAGAAAATAGGAAAAAAAGATGCAGCTGACTATTCACCAACCAACCGAGCTTCCCGACTTTCTTTTGATGCTGCTCTTGAAGAAACATGTCGATCTCTTCGTCTGCTGACACAAGGAGATCTTTGTTTGTCAGTTTGACTGCTTTCTTTATCTCTCCTTCCCCTCCCGGAACAAGAGATCCCACAACATGGTGGAACTAACCATGTGCACAGACATACCTGTGTATGCATACAACTCACCGTCATCCATCACTTCCAGATCATCCATCTGAATGTGCTTCTGCAACTTTCTGACTTTTCCATATGTATCTGACACAAAGAGAAACAAGTCATCGACATACATTAACAGAAGGCCACACGCATCCCCCTTTCTGTCTCTCTTAACAAGAATGCTTTCTGCTATCTCTGCCCATCCCTCTTTCACTGCCATGACTTCTTTGGAGCGTCCTTCAACCCGTAGGCAGCCCTTTGGATTTTCACCATAAGGCTTGCTCGCAGCTCTAGGATGATATGGAAAGGAAGGTCAGAGGGGAGAGACAACCAAATGTCCTCGTCCTCATAGGGGCACTGCAAGAATGCAGTGGAGATATCCGACTTGGCTGCTTTCAACCCTCTCGTCAGACCCAACACAATGGAGGCCCTCACAAGCCCGGAATCGGCAGTTCCCGAATACGTTTCCACAAACTTCCTTTTATCCTCAAACCCCCTGACGACAAGTCTACTCTTAGCTACCCTCTCTCCATTCTTCAATTTCCATATGCGCACAATTCAAAGTGTCAGTGGTTTCTTTCTTTTTGCTCTTGCCTCATTTGCCTCCATCGCAGAATTGAGCACAAAAACAAAGCAGTCCTTCCACCTATGGAATTCCTTTTTGTCACTCTCCTTGAAGAGTCCCTGACGAATCTCTTCTGCTGTTGCCTCAACGTGTCTTTTCATCCAGTTCTCTTCTCGAGATACGAGCTTGCGTGCAGCTACGGCTTTCTGCACTTGCAGAACAAGAGAAAGCGCTTTGTCAAAACGCTTTCCTGCCTTCTGCTTCGTTCTAAAGGCTCTCTTCTTTTCTCTATGCGCTTTCCGTTTCAGACGACAAAACCCAACAAACTCTGGCTGCTTGACTTCCTCACTTGCTCCTCCCACACACCCCTCACCGGTGGAACCGAGCTGACCACCGGTGGAAGCATCTGGAGCAAGGGCATTCACTCCGAAGAGCGAATCGTCATCGTCGCTGTGCACAGAATCAGAGTCCGGAATGTCAGAATACTGAATGGCGTCTTTTTCTGCTTCTACAGAAGGGTCCCAGGCGGCTGAGTCAGACGCTCTTCCCCCCTCCTCTGGAAATCTCCACTCGCTCCTTCTCCCCTGCCATGAACGCGTGCGAGCGCCTCGGCAGGGATCTGCATTCCCTCCCCAAATTGGAAGTGGGTAGCCACTTCATCACCCTTGCGGTCATCGATTTCCTCTAAACGAGACGGCTTCCACTGTCCTGTTCGGGGGCTTTGTTGAAGAACACCCACGTCAATGCGCCTCTTTCCCTCTCTTATCACTTGTACAGGAAACCAGGCCCCCTCTGTTCTTCGTGCTATCACCCCCTTCTTTTGTTCTGACGACTCCACTGGCGGGCCCGAACCGTCTCCTTCATTCAGGGGCGCTGCTGGCTCAGCTCCACCCCCAGAAACGTCTGCATCCTCGTCAAAGGACTCTATGAACACAGGCAGCCCCCGTTTTTGCACCGCAGTCTAAACCACAGTGCGTTGGACAGGGAGCTCCATATCAAAATCGGACCCATCATCATCGTTATTGGAACTGGGGACGTCCGTCTCCTCATCATCTAAACGGTGGGACTGCTGCTGCTGACGGGAAAGGCAATCAGCTCCTTCTTCCCCCACCCACCGATGGAGACGGTCCTGAGATGGATGGAGTCGCACCCCCACCCATCTACCCTTGCGGTTGCACACAACAGAAACAACCTTCATCGAAAGAACACCCCCAAAAAACCCAACCTCCCCTCTTGGCTCCCATCCCTGCATATGCCCTGGCGCCCTATCAACAAAGCGCACTTAGTTCCCGACAGTTACCGGAGACACCCCTGCAGAGCCCTTTCCAAACACAGCAACATCTGGGGAAAGACCTGTCGCTGAATACACAGTCGCATTCAACTGCTGTGCAACACTCTGCAGGAAGAAAGGCCAAAGAAAGGACGGAAAACAGAGAGACAGAAAGAACTTCCGAACGAGGGCCTTTACTGAAGCGTTCACCCTCTCCACTCGACCTTGGGATTCGGGAGTGTAAGGTGCCCCAAACTCATGATGGATGCCTTTCTGCCTGCAAAACCGTTCATACGAGCGGGCAGTAAATTCACCTCCATTGTCAGAGCATACGACTTTCGGCTTTCCTTTCCCTAACTTCTCGTACTTCTGCATCCACGCAATGAGATGCGTGACCGCCTGCCACTTGTGTTTCAGTGGCAGCAAATCGATCTTTCTTGTTATTCCATCAACAAGAACAGACACCCAAACAAATCCCCCTACCCCCTGCACTTCGATTTGAACAAATCGTGGAAGACAACGTCATTGAAAGACTGAGGGGCAGAGACACGATCAGAAGAAGAGCGAGGCACCTTCCATGCACGAGCATTCACGAAGACACATGCAGGATATTCATCATGCATATCATCGCAGTCATGCAAAGAGACATCCATTCCTTTCTCAATCAAGGTAAAAAAGAGACACTTCCCACTCGCGTGGGAATATCGATGATGCAAAAAACGCAAAAAACGCTTCCTTTCCTCTGCCTTCTCTGGAAAAGAAAGCTTCTGTCCTTCCTTCTCCTTTCTATCTGCATCATTATCTGCGTTTTCATTCTCTTTTCCGTTCTTGAGCTGTCTAAGCCTTTGGCCTCTCTCCTCTTTTTTCACCCTTTTGAGCTTTTTTGTTTTTTTGTTTCCATTCTCCTTTTCAAAGAGGAAAGTTTCTATCACCAGTGGCTCAGCAAAACGGACTCGGCGGGGTGTCTTCCGCTTTGCTTTTGCCGGGTGAGCAAACTCCCAGATACGAGACATTTCTTCCTGCCTTTCCTTCATGACGAGGACTGGCAACCCCCCAAAGGATTCAACAAGCGCAGGAAACTTTTCTCCATTCTTGTCAGTCAGATACACAATACTACTGCCTTCCTCCAAACTCACTTTTTTGAAGTGGAAAGACAAAAGAGAGTGAACGATATCAGGGAAGAAAGCGGTAACTTCATATGCATTCCTCCATTCACCTCTTTCGACATCAAAAGCAGGGAGACGATACTCTTTCATCAGCTTTGTCTCAAGCCTTGCATCTGACCGTGCAATATCATACACGTTCTTTTCTTTCCATTCCCTCACTGCATATTCATCCATGTCAGAAGAGAAAAGAGACAAAGTGCACATTGAATCGACATGAGGGCTGACACGCAGAAGATCCCAGTTGCGAATGGCTGCTGCTCCTGCTTTCTCCCGCTGACTCCCTCTGGACTGCACCGACACTGAAGTAACACTCGCCCCCCCAGCTCTGGTAGCATCTCCATCCAAGCGGTCCGACACGGTCAGAAACCTTTCTTCTGCCCCTTGCCCCCCTTGCCCCTCTTCTTCCCATCCTTCTTCTTATCAGGGCAGACGGAAGCGAAGTGATCCTTCTTCTTGTCAGGGCAGACGGAAGTGAAGTGATCCTTCTCTCCGCACTCCTTGCACGTGGCGCCGACAGCGGAGCACTTGCTGTCCTCGCCTTTGTGCGGGAGAGTGTATCCGCAGTCCTTGTACCTGGGGGCCTTCCCACTGCTGGACTCGCTGCGGGATTCAGGCTGTCTGGACTGGCTTCTGCTGCGGGGCTGCTGGGGCTTGCGGTCCTGAGTGGAGTTGGCGACCTCCCTGTCCTCACGAGGCTGTTTCCCTCTCCCCCTATCTCTCACCTTCCTCCATCTGATGGCATGGAGCTTCTGCATCAACCCAACATTGCGGGCGATCTTTCGTAGAAGGGCATAGGAGAGGTTGTCATAGTCAAACTTGGAATCCTCATCTTTGGGGGAGACGGGTTTGCCCTCCACCTCTGCCGCCTTCTGCTTAATTGCAGAAATCATGATCTGGGCAAGGGCAGCGGCGGTGACGACTCCTTCGAACTCGTCGTCGGTCATGAGGTTCTCAAAGACCTCCTTCTTCTCAGGTTCGGGGGAAACGTAGCCAGCCTTCTCGCAGGAGAGGATCTGCCCATCCATCCGGTCAGAAGCATCGATCAGCTCCTTAGCTTCACGTCTCTCAAAGGCGCGAAACTTTTCCTTCTCTTCCTGCGTCTCAATCGCCTGCTCATTAAATTTTCATACTCACTCAGGCTTGTGCCTTTAAAAGTGGACTTTTGCCCTCAAGTCGGACTTTTATCTTAATTCAATCAAAAAAGCCTAAATTCTAGCCGATTAGTAAATTTAAAATCTTCCACCTAATACCATATAATTGAGAATGAAAGAGATGATCATACATTATTTATTTATCAGCTAATTATTTACAAAAAAATATAACATGACTATATTAGTCATATACAATGTGGCACATTTTATAGAAACTAATACACTCTCATACTGGTTGCTAGCATACTAAAATAGGAGGGCCACAGACCCCTTTGGAGTAGGTCAATATTAAAGAGCCAACCGATTGCTTGAATGTAATTAACCCTTTGTAAGGCTTGCTAGCAATGAATTCTAACCCTGTTTTTTCTTGTTTAGCGGTACCTTTTGGCTGCCTAGTGGTATCGTTGGGCTGCCTAGCTGTACCCTTTGCCTGCCTAGCAGTGTTTTTTGCCTGCCTAGCGGTCATCTTCGCCTGCCTAGCAGTTAGATTCAGCTGCCTAGCAGTTAGATTCAGTTGTTTGATAGTTGCATTTAGTTATTCTATAGTGTTTAGTAGTTGTAAAATAGTGAAAATATGTTATAACAAGTATAAATGGGTTACGCATAGGTTACTCAATGAATTATTCGATTAATTTTGAATTATATTAAAAATTAAATGACACTCAAACGTATTTAACATACAATTAGCATAATTCAGGGCTAATTACAATACATTCAGTCCTCTTTATCAGACTTGGAGTCACTTGAAACAGAAGAACTAGCAGAAGAAGAACCAGAGGAAGCTTTTTCATGATTACTAACAATAACATCTGGAATATACACCTCCAACCCTGAAAAGTCTTCTTCTTCACTCAAGATCTCTGCCAAATAATGTAAGACATGCATCGGAATTTTGCGCCCCTTTATTAAGACTACATTCTTGCACAACAATTCATACTCCTCAAGACTAATGTATTCGATCCACGCACACGTTTGCTTCTTTGCACCACTGTACGATGGCAGAGCACGCAGCTCCTCAGGACTCAAGCCAAGAGAGTAAAATTCTCTCATGTCGTTGATGTGTGTCTGAGCCCTATCCACCAAACTTTTATGTGCATCTTCCATTCTCTACAGTCGAAGGCTGTGCCACGCTACTTTCAAATCCCACCTTGAAGACGGACTGCGAAAAGAAGAGGAGGAAGAGGAAGAAGAAGAAAAAGAAGAAAAAGAAGAAGAAGAAGACAACGACGGCGATAACGAAGAAGAAGAAGAAAAAGAAGAAGAAGAAGCAGAAGAAGAAGAAGACGATACATCAGCGAGCAAGTATGGAGCTATTTCCACCACTTTGCCTAAAAAGCACCAACGATGGAGCACAGCATCTCTTTGTGGCTCACCAGAAATCCCTCTAAAAACATAGAACGTGTTTTTTTTTAACAAAGCTTCCTAAAATTCTGCTAGACTTTCTCTTTTCCTCTGTCGTTCGTGTTCTCTTTCCTCCCATCCAGCCCTTCCTTCTCCCGTCATTCCAAATGTATCAAAAATTTCGTCACATTTGGGTTTAAACTCTTCTTCACTCTCTTCTCTACTCTCTCTCCCACCTGTTCCCTCTTCCTTATCACTCTCCCCTCCGCTTTCTTTTTTATCTGATTCACTCTCCAAAAGTACTCAGCGAGCAGCGAAACGGAGAGGGGGGGTGAGGGAAGGGGTGCCGAAGGTAAGAACCGTTACGGAGTGCGAAGCTCCGAGATGGGGGGGGCATCGGGAATCATGGGGGCCCCTTGATTGAAAAGTCGTCTCTCTTTGTGTCCTTCGAATAGACCTATACAGACTTTCCTTCAATTGCTGTCTCACTGTTTAATCATCCTTCTCTACCCTTCTCTGTTTGATCGAAAAGAAAAAAATAAAGAAAGAGATCTTTCTGTGGTGGCAGGCGGGGGAAAAGGGCAACGATTATTATGATATCCCTGTCCTTGAGCTGGGTCCCTGAGTGAGAAAGAGATGGCCCAAGCAACGATTGCTTCTCCAACTTTCTGTGATTGACTGAGCAGCTTAGCTTTTCTTTTGCGTGAATTTTTGCTTGTGGACAGTGGTTGAATATCACAATTTTGTCTTCATATTAATCATGCCGTGAATGATGGTCTCACTAGTAGAGTGAGAACCTCTGAACCTGCAAATACACGGCTCAGTAGGGGCTGCGGTTAGAAGCTTTCTGAATGAGTATGGCTTGCTGCTTAGACCTGTCAATCAATCAATAAAACATATTCGATCAATTCCTTTACTAGTTTGTTTAGTTTGAATTATGCTATAATTGTCTTTAGAGTTTTTGAAGAGGTTATTGAATAATTTATTGAGTAACCCGTGTGTAACCCATTCATACTTATTATAACACATTTTAACTATTTTATAACCACTAAACACTATAAAATAATGAAATACAACTATTAAATAACTGAATCTAATTGCTAGGCAGCTGAATCTAACTGCTAGACAGGCGAAAATGACTGTTAGGCAGGCAAAGAACACTGCTAGGCAGGCAAAGGGTACCGCTAGGCAGCCCAACGGTACCGCTAGACAGCCAAAAGGTACCGCTAGGCAAGAATAAACAGGGTTAGGGTTCACTGCTAGCAAGCCTTACAAAGGGTTAATTACATTCAAATAATCAGTTGGACTTCATTGATGTCTTACCTTCCACAGTATTATCAAGTTTTTTTTTAGGAGTCCGTGACCCCCCTAATTTAGTGTGCTAGCAACCAGTGTGAGCTGTCATGCAATCTTAAATTCCTTTAAAATCTAGTTTATCTAGACTGAATGGTTTACGATGGTTTAAAAGTTAATTATAAACATTTTTTTTACAAAATATTTAATAGTCTATTAATTAGTAATAAAAACTAAAAAACTGCTTTGTCAGATGATCTGACTCAGATCTGTGCTTTAAGTGCTGAACAAATTAGATTTTTGAATTATTTTTCATAAATGCATGTCACTGAATTTTTTAAAAAGAAGCCGGCCTGCGATCTAACTTCAAAACAGCTTGCGCACACCCAGTTCTATAGCGCGTGCGCGTCGAACCCAGCAGCTGATACAAATGTTTCAAAATTAAATGTTTCGGCACAGTTTAGCTGTCATTTATATACATGTGCATGGAAACACGTAAACTTCAAGCAAAAATGATATCCCAGGCTGGGGGTTGCATCTAAAGCGAATTCCATTGGCGCAGGTCGTTGCTTATCGATCTATAACCTAGTCTACAACCTTCAAATCAGGAAGGAATGCAGCTGCATATATACCATCACACAAAATTCATGCGGTTTAAACCAATGGCATAGCGATTGGAAAGGAAAGAGTAATTCATATGGCAACAGAGAGAAAAGAAAGGTGCATGATTTCAGTGGAGGATTTCCTCCAGTGAGAAGTCAAAAAGAGAAGAAAGAGATAGAAAAAAGACTCCGAGAGAGAAGAAAAAAAGAAGGGGGGAGGAGAGCAGATAAAAAGAGCTTGGCTAGAGAGCTTTAGGGATACAGAAAGAAGAGGGGACAGTCACTGTAGGGAGGAGAGAAGCGAGTCCAAAGAGGAAGTCGCAGTCGAGAGTCTGCGTGACAAGATTGAGAGAAGGAAAAACGGAATAAACGTACACAGGATTGAGACAATTTAAATGAGAGATAAATAGAGAAAAACAAAAGAGAAAGCGAAGATAAAACAGGGAGGAAGGGGAAATACTAGGAGGAGGCGGAAAGGGAGGTGCCGAGAAGACTCCAAGTCGATGTCAGAACAGAGACGGAGGGACAGATAGAGAGAGATATAGGGAGAGAAGGGGAGGGAAGGAGGGGAGAAAGATTCTGAAGTCAAACAGACAATGATATATACACATAACCAAACATGCTTGCATTAGCTTGTGGACACCGGCGTACATTGACACAGACACAGACACACACGGACACGTACGGTCACGGATACATACACACACACACACACACACACACACACACACAAAGAGAGAGAGAGAGAGAGAGAGAGAGCACGTGACAGAAAGAATGAATGAAGAACTCATAGACAAAGGCACGAGGAGAGAAAAGAGGGAGAGAGAGAGAGAGAGAGGGGGGGGGGGGGGGGGGGGGGGGGGGGGGAGGGAGAGGGAGGGAGAGCTAAGTAGACACAGATATAGGTATGCTGAGGCTCGGACAAGAGAAGTTCCTTTCTGACAGTTCAGACCTCTACTTGGCAGCGGTAGAGAACACCACCATGATATAGAAACAACACTGTCAAACAAGGTGGACTGCAATAAAAAGAAAGGAGAGCAAGGGTGTAAAAGTAGAGGAAAGTACGTGATCTGGGTAAAAATGCAGGGGGATCTGAGGAGAAGCGCATTTTTACCGACAACAGCCCCTTCTCGGTAAAAATGCAGGGGGCTGGGGGGGGTGGCGCATACAAAGCAGCAGAGAAAAGGACAGAAAACAACTTCTTGACACACAACAGATACAGAAAAATTTCAAAGTGGGAGTAGGGGGGGTGCATTTTTACTGAGCAGGGGCCGTTGTCGGTAAAAATGCGCCCCCCCCCAGACCCACCTGCATTTTTACCCACGACTGACTAAGATCAAGGAATTCAACCAAGACTCACTGAAGCAAGACTGACCATTG
Organism: Chromera velia; assembly: GCA_018398765.1. Taxonomy (NCBI): domain Eukaryota; family Chromeraceae; genus Chromera; species Chromera velia. The sequence continues at coordinate 14,807 of JAHBMJ010000120.1, read as the reverse complement.
CTAGACTTCTGCTCGAGGCTCCTACAATTGTCCAAGTACTTGAAGCATAATTGAAGACGTACCTGCACGCAACATCACATGCAAGTATCTGCATGAGAATCAGATCGACCAAAGAGAGATCCCACATCATGGGTCTCCTGGACAGACTGAAGAGGCAAGGAACGGAACACAACATGCATGAGAAGTAAACACAGAAACTCTGGATGCCTACCAAGTTAGCCTGTCTCTGTGATAATTTCAAAAATTTTACCAGGAAGGGGCTGATCTGGGTCAAAATATGGATAGACCCATTTTTACCGAGATCGGCCCTTCCTCAGTAAAAATTTCGAAATCATCACACAGACCGTATAAGAAAACAGGCTTCCGGCAGTTGATAACTTGCTTCTTTGGAACCTCAAAGCTCGATTTTTGCTTCCTTAGACGACCCAGGGGACGCGCTGTCAGTCTGTCATGGGTTTGTCTATTTTTACTGAGATCGGCCCTTCCTCGGTAAAAATTTTGAAATCGTCACACAGATTATATAAGAAAACAGGCTTCCAGCAATTGATAACTTGCTTCTTTGGAACCCCAAAGCTCGATTCTTGCTTCCTTAGATGACCTAGGGGACACTGTGTTGGCATGTGTCGGCCTATCATATATGGGTTGAAATTATTTATATGTATGTATGATACAAAACCATTGTCGTGATTCCTCTCATCAAGAGCTATCTTTCCCTACTAAATGGACTTGCCTGAGTTAATAGAGGCCTCCTAGCCCCCTTTCTCCCGGTATTGCTCAGGTCGGCCCCCCGCACGTACGTGGACAGCATGTTTATGATCTCCTCAAGCCTGGTCCTCGAGTCCATCAGTCCAAGCCTCAATTTCGGAACCAAAGTGCTCCTCACCCACCCAGAAGCTCTCCGGGAGCGCTCAGCATGGAACCAAATCGTTGAAATGACTCACACGTTGTTGATGAAGTACTCTTTTTCCAGCAGCTGAGATGTCATATATCGATATAATATATATATATATATATATATATATAATAGAAAGCCGATTTCTCATTTGTTGAATTTGAGCAAAATCGGCTTTTCCGGCCGTTGAGGGCCCCGGCATGCCCCGCCACAGGTCATACATACAGCCGGGGCTAAATTAAATCACGCGCACAGCGCCCTGCGGGCCGGGGGCCTAACAATGCATTAATGCGCGCCGCGCGCGTGCCCTCCTCCCATGCAATGTGTATGCAACTTGCCCGGCGCCATACACATCCTTGGGTATGCTTGGCGGATTGTCTTGTTGTTTCGTGCGCTTTCTTTAGACTTTCTTTACTCTTACCACTTCTGCAAGTGTCTGGAGTTTTCTTTCGATTTCATTTAATTTTTTTTTTTTTTATTGGTTGATCGATCGTAGATTATAATTGCACATAACTGTGTTGGCTATAAGTAAGGGTAAATTAGAGTAAATAAGCCTTAGTAAGGACAATTGTGAAATAACAAAAAAAAAACTAAGAATTTTGGTACCTTTCAATTAGGTTTTAGATCAACCAAACGACTTAAACTCAGAGAAATTTAAGTTGACGATTGCTTTTGTATAATATGCCATAGGTTTTAACTCCATACATTTTTGTTTAAAATTTTTTTTAGATGTAAAAACTTTTTTGGATATTAAATCTCTTATAGTTTATTATAGTTTTGACCATTCGGGATCAGTCAAGATCGAGGTCAAGATACAAGAAAAACTTTTATAGTATGAATCATGTTTTTAAAAGTCCGACTTGAGGGCAAAAGTCTACTTTTAGAGGTACAAGCCTACTTTTTATTTTTTTAAAGAGTTCTGGTCCTTCGAAGCCCTTGTGTTCCAACTTATCCAAGTCGTGGGTCATCTTGTGGAACTTTCCTTTCGAGGCTCCTGTGTGGAAAGCCGCAGACCAAGCCGCAATCCTTGTTTCCTTATCTGGAATCGCCTTCTCTGACAGGTGGAGTTTGGCGTTCCGGCCAAAGGCAATGGCCCATGTCTTCATTTCAGCCCTGTTCTGGATGGCAGTCACCCACTCAACCTTGGAGATGATATATTTTGGCTCCTCTAGAGTATGGTCGAAGCGATCAAGGCCAGACAACGCAGAAGGCGAAGGAGTAGACATTCCTGGAATCGACGGAAGAGAAAAAGAAATCCGACGGACCATGCTGAGCACCAAATATAGAATATAGGAGGCTTTAGCTATGATCAGGGAAGGGACATCTACTTTATAGGAAAGTCTGTCAGTCAAGGAAGTCAGAATGATCGGCTGATTCCAACTTCTGTGTAAAGGTCAGCCAATCTTAACATTTTTAATTTAAAAATTTTGCGTGCCGAACCCTAATGAATTAGGAGTTGAATTGGGCGTCGAATTGGTAGTACTACCAATTTTCTACCGCCAGTGACTCCCAATTTTGAAAAATTGGTACCTAGTTTAGTGAAAGAAGTACAATGTCATGGAGTTTGAAGCTAAAATTTTGTGTACGGGCTAGACAGGGGCTCACTAGTCTCTAGCCGCAGTCATTAGACTCTAGTTTATTACTAAAAACAAATTCTATGAACACTTAGAGTCACCTAGCTAAAAATCGGGAGTTACCAATTTTTTTCTAGGACTAACTACCAATTTTTAAGAAAATCCTAGAAAAAAATTGGTAACTCCCAATTTTTAGCTAGGTGACTCTAAGTGTTCATACAATTTGTTCCTAGTAATGAATTAGAGTCTAATGACTACGGCTAGAGACTAGTGAACCCCTGTCTAGCCCGTATACAAAATTTTAGCTTCAAACTCCATGTACTTCTTTCACTAGACTAGGTACCAATTTTTTAAAATTGGGAGTTACTAGCGGTAAAAAATTGGTAGTACTACCAATTCGACGCCCAATTCAACTCCCAATTCATTAGGGAAGCGATGAGGTCTAGGGGGGGGTCTTGCATACAACTGACACTCAAATGAATTTTTATATGGCCCCTTAGAAATATGATCATATATTATGATGTTGGAAATATTATATAAATTCTATAAAAATGGTTGAAACATTATGATAATATTGTAGAAATATCCAGAAAAATATTAGAGAAATCTGCTTAGGATTAAGATTAGGATTTATGTTCGGAGGATTGGCCTCCCGCCCCAATGCCGAATGTCCGATGTGCAGCTTCCAAGGAAAGCGCCTAGACGCATCAGACCTCCCTAGCCGGCCCGGCCCGCACAGGTCTAACCTGTGCCGCAAACGGTTTACATTTGAAGAAAAAGCACACGCGGCATCATTTTTCCTTCACCTAAATGATTTTCTGCTTTTGATCTGGGGCCATCTGGCAGAGGGGCAAGAGGCTGCTAAAAATGCTAAAAATGTAGTAAAAATGAAATGACTTTTCGTTCTGAAACGCAACTTGAAGCTTAAGAGGGAAACGGAGAAAAAGAATTAAGAGAAGAGATTAAGACCAAGTGAGGGAGAGAACAAGTTTACTTCATACTTTTCAGAGTAACCAAGAACGTTTCTTTTCCCGAGACGCGCAAAGGGGAAATGCAAAGCCTTCTCTCTTCTTATGGGTTGCTTCTTGCCGTTCTGTCTGACTGAGAAAGATGAAGTGACAAAGAGAGTGACAAGAAAAAAAACTTCACACAGAGTAAGAAAAGGGAAGGAGGAATTGAGACTAAGTGAGAAAAAGAAAGAAGCACACTTCTCTGCTGTCTCACACTTTTCTGAATAACCAAGAACATTCTTTTCCCGAGACGCATGGAGGGGAATGGAAGACCCTCTCTCTTCTTATGGGTTGCTTCATGTTGTTCTGTCTGACTAAGAGAGGTGAAGTGACAGAGGGAGTAACAGAAGGAGCGGGAGAAACTTTCAAACAGAGAAAGAAAAAGGAAAAGGAAGTCGAGACTAACTCAGAAAAGAAAGAAGTTCACTTCTCTTTTCTTTCACACTTTTCATAGTCACCCAGAACGTTCATCTTCCCGAGACACACAGGGGGGAATGGAAAACCCTCTCTCTTCTCATGGGTTGCTTCTTATCGTTCTGTCTGACTAAGAGAGGTGAAGTGACAGAGGGAGTGACAGGAAAGACAGGTTTCACACTCTGAGTCTGAGAAAAAGAAAGAAAAGAAAGAAAGATTGAGACTGGATGAGAAGACTCTGAGGAAGAAAAAAAAAGATATGACAGATATATTACATACAAAAATTAGCACAGAATTCTTTGCTTTGCAGGTTGAGTCCCCAGGTTGACTCCTCCTTAACAATACATTCATGATGTATGACCAGCACGACTCGCCTCGTTCGATTCCTAGACTGACATACAGATTCAATTCACACATTCAGATTCTCACAGTGCCAGTGCGAGAGAAGGAGGGGGACAGAGACAGAGAGAGACAGAGACAGAGGGAAAGAGACGGTCTGGAGTGACATTGCAAGGTTCAGAAGAGCGGTGATCCTTCATCATGAGGCTCCCCCCGAATGGTCGCATCGGTTTCTCAAAACACTCACATACACACCTACCCCTCTTCCACATCACCCGAACCCTGTTCGTCCTCGCCCTCGTGCTCCTCGTCCTCCGAACTCTCTGTCTCGATTCCCTCCAGGCCCTTCAAATACAGCCTTAGAGGCGAATCCTCTGGAACATGCATCCCGCGGGCCAGTTGGCGGGCCGTCTCTTCGTCCCTTCGCTCTCGTCTTCCAGAGAGGGGTCAACCCCCTTCCGTGCAAGAAACTCGGCAATTTCTTTTTTCTTCTGATGAGGGTAATGGGAGGGGGGGACAGTTCTCAAATCAGGCATCTCGGGGACATAGGAAGCAGTGTGGTGCAGAAGGGTGTGGCCACCCTCTGGGGTCGCGTGCAGGTCTGCACCGTACCTGGAGAGGAGTTTGAGTACTCTCACACACCCGTACAAGCACGCAGCCATGGCAACTGTTCTCCCCTCCTCCATCTCGAAATTGGGATCGGCTTCATTGTCGAGCAAAACCTTCGCAGCATCGACGCTGTCAAAGGGAACTCCGTTCTCATCAGCCAAGGCTGTGAGGAAGAGGGGAGTCACGCCAATCTTATCTTTGACGTCAACTTCGAAACCTTGCTCAAGCAGAAAGGTTGTCATCTCTGCCTGGTTCCCTCTTGCTGCTTCGTGCATTCGTGCATCAAGGCTTGTCCGTGCACATCTTTTGAGTTCAGTTTGGCCTTCTTCTGAAGGAGAATGCTGGCGATCTCCTTATTCCCTTTGAACACTGCACGGAAAAGGGGTGTGCGACCCTGCTCATCCTTCGCATCCACCTTTGCCGCATACTTGACGAGAAACCGGACCATGTCCGGCTGCTGATGATAGCAGGCGTAGTGCAGGGCTGTGGAGCCCTCACACCCCTCCTCGGTACTCCTCCTCTCTAGGCCCTCCCCCTTGGCATTCTTCCACAGCTTCTCTGCCGTCTCAACTGAGCCGGCACACACTGTACGGCAGAATGCGTTCTTCCCCTCATGCAGACCGTGCACGTCTGCCCCCACTCTGAGGAGGAGGGTGAGGTCCTTTGTTTTGTCTTCTGGGGGCTTCCCCTTTTTGACTCTGCTGGACTTCCTCTTAGAGCCTGCGAGGGGCTTCACGGGCATGGCCTTACTGACTCGGCGGGTCTGAAACAACGGATGAGATGCCTGTAGATGCGAGCATCGTCCACCACCTTTTTAAGGTTCTTGCAAATCTCCTTTGTCAGATGTGTCCTCTTCTTTTTGATGGAACTGGCAAGCGCCAGGAACAATTCCTCAAAACCCTGGACGCCATTGATTACGTCCAAAACAGATTCGGGTGCTCCTTTTATCAGAGGGACTTGAGTGACCGATCGACTGAAAAGGAATGTGGAAAAATGACCCTTCGCGAAACTCGCGCACAACACAGAAACGAACCCCTCGATTGACTACTGTGAACACTGACAGGTTCTCGAGACGGGATGCGATCATCACGAGAACAGCTAGTAACTATGTACCACAGATGCAAGAGAGCAGGATCGAAGATGACTCCATGAGGATGTCAGACTGCATGAAAAAGAGATCAAAAAGAGACAGGGACATGACAGAGACGGCATGAGACGCATGTCCAGATCACGATCCATGCGACGGGCATGCGAGAGGCGCGAAAAGCGAAAATTTATTCGGAAGCCGGCCGGCCGGCTTAATTCAGACTTTCCGGGATGTTTGCGGAAAAGGCGTGGGGCACTTAATCGAAAGTCTGCTGGGGCCATCTGGGGGGCCTGTCTGCATGCGACTTGCATGGTCGCGTGACGGATCTGCAAGCTTCTTTGAAGGAGACGGGGTCATTACTTTGAGATGCTTCTTCGCCCTTCCCTGCTTCCTGAGAGTGACTAGAGCTAGCCACACAGACACACCGCGCTGATATCTTTCGCTGCGACTTTGTGAGTTCTTGTCCGGAGCTTTCCTTCAGTTTGTGGGGCTGCCTGGTGGCTGACGATGCCTTGCAAGCGGCTGCAGGAAACACGATAGACAGACGGAGCATGTTGAATCCATACACCTTCATCGTCGCACTCGTCGCTGTCCTCAGCGCAGTGACGACGGTGCACGGTTTCAGAAGTGCTGGTTGGGGGTTGACGAGGAACCAGCATGCAAGCAGAAGCGCAAAAACGGCCCTGAACTCGGCTGCTGTGGTGGAGACGTCAGTGTAACTCTATCTGTCTCGACACATATACTGCGGTGTCATGCACACATATGGATGTGTGCTCCTGACGCCTCTCTGATACCGTTTTGTGTCTGCAGAGCCCCGGCAGCTGTGGAGGTGGACAACACTTTGGACTCCATGGAGCAAGGCCCGACAGCACCACCACCAGAAAAGAGCAGGTAGGGAATTGAACGCCGTCTCCTTTCCCTTGCAGACTGCTCCGTCCATATCCCACCTCCCCTCCGCGCCTCGCTCTCCTCTTGTTCCTCTTCGCTTTCTCTGAAATCTTCTTGCCCTCTGTGTTTGCCGTTTTGCATCTCACTGTGCTGTGTGCGTACTGTGTGTCTGGTTTGTTTGCTTGCCAGTCTGACTTGTGTGCTCGCGTGTCACCTCTGTCAGTATGTCGGGGGTCTGTCTATTTCTTTCCAGGGTACGGTGGATCTCCTTCTTGTGGTTCCTGCGTTTCCTCTCACCGTGTCCGGTCTCTCTGTCTCTTACCCTTTTTCTTCCTTCTCTGGTTGCAGTGACTTTCCTCTGTCTATGATTGTGGGCAATGACCCCATCAAGCTGGCGTTGCTGTTGGGGGCTGTGAATAGAGACATGGGGGGTGTGATTGTCTCTGGCAGAAGGGGTACGGGGAAGTCTGTCATGGCGAGGGCACTGCACAGGTCTGTCATAAGACTCTGAGTGGCAATTGGATTGTCTTCCTGGCCTGTCTCTGTTGGTTCTCTTTCTTCCCAGCTGCTGGTCTGCTCTTGAAGGGTTTCCGAACACTCGTCATCTACCCTTCCCTTTTTGTCATCTCGTAGAACCGCTGTCTGATGTGTTTCTGGCGCACCCTCATATTCCCTTCCCACTCCGTCAAATCGCCCGCACTGACTGCCACTGCAGGTTGATGCCCCCGATTGAAATTGTGAAGGGGAGTCAGTACAACGTTGACCCCTCAAAACCTGGTGGGTCAGGTCGGG
>JAHBMJ010000119.1:23180-47369 GCA_018398765.1 Chromera velia | reverse complement strand
GGGGGGGGGGGGGTCTTTGCGTGTCAGCGAGCCTTTTTTGGGCATTCATCTCAGTGGGGTCTCGCAGACAATCGCAGACAAGCTGTAAGTGGTCAATCTTGATCCCTATGGTTGCCACATAAAAGCCACCAAATGGTTTCTCCAGATGTCATCTGGTTCTGAAGCACCAGAGGTCCAAAATTTTGAAAAATTGTCTGACCTTTTCATTCCCCCTCCACGATTCCCTCATCCCCCCCCTGACAAGTCTCCTCTGATGCCCTGCAGTGCTCTAGATGTGCTAATCTTCGATAGCATGTCCTCGTGATAGCGCGGAGTCAGAATCTGGGCAGCCGCTTCCGTGTAGAGAATCTAGTCCTTGTTTTCTTGACCTTTTGTCTTCTATCGTTAGAGCCGTCTCCAGTCTCTTCCCTGTCTCTGTATCCCACTGGTGCGTCGCAACGTTAGCCAACATTCCCGAGAAGCTTGGTCGAGTCTGTTACAGCTGCCCACAAGAGGTAGGGGCCGCGTTTGATCCTTTTCCGGATCGGGCCGGAGAGAGACGGAGACGGACGGAGATAGACGGAGAGAGACGGAGACGGACGGAGATAGACGGATCGAGCAATTGATCGAGAGCGTCAGCTTTGCCTGCCTGAGAAATTTTCTGACTGCGAAGGTCGGCATGAGTGCCTAGCTATAGATGTTAATCTGACTGTGCAAAGATCGAGAGAGAGAGAGAGAGAACCAGAAAGTGAGAAAGCGACTGAGCGGGTGAATGAAAGAATTTAATGAGAATGATGAAAGTGAGTGAACGAATGAATGCATGACTCTGCTAGAGTGTGAGTGAATATGATTTAGCTAGTGAGAGTGAGTGGGTGAGTGAGTGTGTGTGTGTATGTGTATATGTGTGTGTGTGTGTGTATGTGTGTGTGTGTGTGTGTGTGTGTGTGTGCAGGTGGGTGAATGATGGACCAGGTGAATGAGTGAGTGGATGGATGGATAGATGGATGAATGAAAGAATGAATGCCGTGACTGAGCTAGTGAGAGAGTGAGTGAATGGAATGAGTGAGTGCTGGGAGTGAATAGATGAGTGAGTGAGTGAATGAATGGAGTAAGCAGAGTGATTGAGTGGATAAGTGGCTGAGTGAGTGTCACTGAGTGAGTTAGTGCTAGGAGTGATGGAGTCAATGAGTGAATAGAGTAAGTAGAGTGTCACTGGGTGAGGGAGTGAGTAAAAGTGTGAATAAGACTGGGGGAGTAAAGAAAGTGAGAGAGATGATAGGTGCCACTGGGTGATTGAACAAATGATTGTGCATAAATGGATGAATGCAAGAGTTACTGGATAGATGAGTGAGTGTGAGTGAGTGAGTCAAGATCATGTGAGTACATGTGAGTGAGTGGGTGGGTGGGTAGCTGGCTGGTTGGGTGAACAAATGAATGAGTGAATCAGGTTGAGAGTGAGTGAGTGAGCACAAGTGTGAATTGGCAAGTGAGTGAGTGAGTCAGTGAACGAGTGAGTCAGTGAGTGAATGTGTGAATGAAAGAGTAAGTAAGTGAAGTGAGTGAGCGAATGTCATGATTGAGGGAAGGAGGGTGTGGACTGCAGTGAAGGGGAGTAAGTGAAGTGAGTGAGGGAACAAAGTGAGTAAGATGGGGAGTGACGGGGACGGACGGGGAGTGAGTGAGTTAGCAATAGTGTGCAAGTGGGTGGGCACATCAGTAAATAAGTGAGCGAGTGAGTATGATGAGTGCAGATGGATAAGTAAGTGACTGAGTGAGAGAGAGTGAATGAATGAGGCTTCGGTCGGAAAGATGTGGGGAATAGAGAGTGTTAGTGGAAGTTTAACGATCTTTGCGACCAGAAAGTCAAACAGACGACCTCTGCAGATGCCGTCGCGAAAAGACATGGACCCGCTCCCGTTCGGGATTTCCTTTGACGTTTCCTCCTCTATGTAATTGAAAAGTGAACTAACATTGCATTCATGTTTTTATCGCATTTTATCATAGCTGCATCAGTTTTTATCTAGATAATGGGTGAATTTAGATGATAATAAAGTTAGTACTTTAAGTTAATGTCAGACTTTATTTTTTATTTAAAAAATGTGCGTGCTAAAGCGACGAGGTCTAGGGGGGGGGGGGGAGGTCTTGCATGCCACTGGCACTCAAATAAATTTTTACACGGCCCCCTTATCACTTTCATTTCCAATGTTTTCTTTGTTTGTCGAAGGGTCTGCCGCTGTGGCAGAACTATACCAGGTGTGCAATCAGGCCATGGAGACGAAGATCTATAGTATTGAGGCCTGCTACACCTCTTTTGCCACTGCTGCTAAGAATTTTCTCTCTTTTGCCTCCCGCAATCGACTTGACAATGTTTCCGAAGCACACTAGCTCCAAAAGCGTCGCAGAAGGCATGGTTTGGGCACTAAGGAGAATTAAAAAAACTCATCCCTTCATGCAGTTTCTGTTGATTCTGCAGTAACTGTTACTTCATCGACCCCTACGCAAAAGCGCTCATGCACTCCTCCCCGCCCGTGTGTCTTCGCAGCAACCTTCTGGGCCTCCACTCACACAGTTTCTTCCTTTGGACCCACCTCAGTCCTCTCCCCATGTTCAGCATAATCTTTCCTTCATAGAAGCTACTAGCTGTGCAACACCAGTCCCCTTCGCTTGAACCCTCCCAGTCTAGTCCAGGACCTTATGATGCAAATCCCGATCGCATGATCCGGCAGAATATGCCGGTTGCCCTGTCTACCGTACCGAAGGCGGAAAGACAAAGGTGGAAGAAGGAACGTCGTGCAACCACTGTGGCTGCACGGAAAGATGGGGGGAACCCAGATGGTTCTGTACTCACCCTCACTGCTTCTGCTTCACACTATTTTAGCAAAGTGAAGTCAAACTCAAAGTCATCTAAAGTAGCCACCTGCCCTGGGATGTACGCCTGCTAACCCATCGAAGCTCTCGGAGTGGACTCAGATCCCGATGGTTAGAGTCCACTCCCAGCTGTCAGTGATTCCCTGTCCGTTGACTATCGATCCCAATCTGAAATTTGAAGTCATTCGCCACCCTAGAACCAAAGAAAAGAAGGAGGCGTGCAGTCTGATCTGTGGTGACCCAAAGAACCCCACTCTCCGTTGCAAGTATATAAATGCTGCCACACTTTCTCCTTCTTAGTTGCCGTTGACTCTACCTATTGGGCATTGACTAAGCCGACCCATACACAACCCACTCTAACACCACAGACACTATCTGATTCAGTTGACGATGCCTCCACATCTAATTCAGGGCCCGCCCCTCATCAGTCTCTTTCTCACACCCTAAACCGGAGTTTCCTTGGTTTTGGATGGCTCTAAAAACATACAAAAATCTAAGAGAAAAGAAAAAGAATCTGTGTTATATGCCAATCTAGAGTATCCTAGAGCGTCCCACACAGATTTAATGGCAACCACGGCATATCCCATGATCCCGGCAATATGAGAGCCATGGCCACTGTTCTATCCACAGCATCTCAATGAATATTTCTGGCTCAGTAAGGCGCTTGAAGTTCCCGTCACTGTTTTGTCCAGTTGATTGATGGAATCAAACCTAGCCTCTTGACTGACAGTCTCACGTGAACACGATCCGTATTTTCTTTATACCAAGTCTAGAGAGTATCTAGCTAGTACTAGCTGGTACACATCATAGAGGAATATGAAGAAACCGTCAATTGCTTGGAGGTGACAGAAGGAGCCATGGGATAGGGAAGAAAGACTCAGAATCTTAGACTATAGAAGAAGATGGATAAAGCAAATGAGAGAAGCGAGCGAGCCCTTGATAATATCGCATACCGGCTGTATCAAATCGATCTTCAGACCTGAAACTTTAAGCCTGTTAGAAAGTTTAACTTAGAGGCAAGAGCAGCGGCCGAAAAAAATGAACAGTCAAGCGTCAGCGGCCGGAGCACACAGCTTTGGTAGGCTTCAAGGGCGGAGCCTGATACTTTTGCTTAGCTGAAGAAGTTGAACTCCCTGCTCTGCTAGCTCTGGCAACAGATGGACATAGTAAGAAGGCTTTAGGCTAGTGCGGAACCTATCAATCAATCAATCAATCAATCAATCAATGTTAAGTTGCCAGCTTAAAATCCAGCTTAAAATATTTTGGTATTGGTTGCATGACTTTCTATATGCAGTTTATGATAGTATGATGGCTAGTGTGATGGTAGTAGTGATTTAATTGATATTTAGCCTTGTGTAGAAGGCCCTAAAAGGCCTGAAGTAGCCCTATTCAGGTTATATATGGCTGGTCTAAGCAACTTAAACTTAGTTTTAAAGCAAAGCTGATGTCCTCGTATTGTTATACTAGTTACTTATAGTATTATAATTATGACAATGTTTTGAAACACTGTTTTCCTATGTTTTCCTCAAGAAAACCAATATCCTCAAGAAGGAGTTTCTTCTAGAAAGTTTTTTGTGATAATGATTTTTAGTGTTGCATTGTATTTCGATTGGACCAGCTACTTTTTAATTTGAATTAAGTAGTTTCCTCCAGAAACGTACGACTTTAATCTCAGTGGCAATCTGAGGGTATCTGGGGGATTTTGAGCTAGATTCTGAAACCTAAATCACAGACCTTTACGAGTTCAGACTACGAATCTTTGGGGATACTAACTTAGACACTAATTAAAAACTGAAGTGTTGTCTAAGGCTAAGTTGTCTAAAATTGTCGAAACACTCAATATAAACATATTTCTGACTTAATGATATAGTTTTTAATTAAAGATTAAATCTAAGCCAATCGAGCTAATACGAGCCAAGGAGTACAACCTCTAAGTACTAAAGAGTTATAAAGATTAATAAAAATAACAGATCACAGTGCAAAAATACTAAAAAATAATCCAAAAATATAAAAAGAAAATTAACTGGGAGTTATTGAGAGTAAATTGACTAAAAGATAAAATTTTGTCTCAAAAATCATAGACGTGTAAACATAAACAAAAATCAAACAAAAAAACTAGGGAGAGAAAGAAAGAGAGAGAGACAGAGAGAGAGAGAGAGAGAGCTAGAGAGAGAGAGAGAGAGAGAGAGAGAGAGAGAGAGAGAGAGAGAGAGATGAGAAAGACAGAGAGAGAGAGAGAGAGAGAGAGAGAGATGAGAGAGAGAGAGAGAGAGAGAGAGAGAGAGAGAGAGAGAGAGAGAGAGAGAGATTTCTGTAATATGTGCAGTCTCTTAATTTTAACTTTCCTCTCGTCTTGGCCGGTCTCATCTCGGCGCGTTCCGATTAGTTCTGGTACAAAATTTGGCTTGGAAAGTAAAGCTCTGGAGGGCACCTAAAAACAATTGCAGTGGGATCGTGTAGCTGGTCATGCATGTATAATAATCATTTCTTCGTAAAATTTAACATAAATTTCGATAGAAAAGTACGGAAAAATGAGGGTGCACGGCTTGAAGGCTAAATCTTAGAATAAATGACTCAGTACAATATATTAGTTAGTGTCTTCAGAAAAAAAATCGTGCGTGCGGAATGTGTATAAGCAGGTGTTGAGCCTGCGTATGTCGGCGTGCACCGTGACGGCGAGACAGCGACTCGTCGGCGAGGAGACAGTGAGTTACTGTACTATATAGAGCATAGAAAGGAACAGAAGAATAATATAAAAAAATAAGATCAAAGATGATAAAAAATAATCAAAGAATAGAGAAAGAAAGATTATTTTCTCATACCCTAAACGGTAAGTTAAACTTAGGCTAAACTAGTTGGGCTAAGCCTAGCCCTAAACTGTTGGTGTCACTTGGTGGTGAAGGGAGTGGTAAAAAGGGAGAGAGATATAAAATAAAGAGATGGTTGGGAAGAAAGAAAGAGAAATGCAGATCAGAGATAAAGATGATAAAATATTTTGTCACAGTACTTTAAGATTTTCATTGTATTTCATTGTTATGTTATATTGTGTTCTTTTTTTGGTTCTAAGGGCCTTTTGAACTGAGTTACCTATTCTATTATAAGATTGAGCTGGCTCGAACCCAGGACCTCGCCGCGTTGATCTTTAATCCCCAAAATTCGCTTTCCAGGCCATTCGCACGCCTCGCGTGCGTCAGATTGAAGTACGTGCTTTCCGGGGGCAATCATGGCAGATATTGGCAGATGGATTAACTTTTTAACTATGTCTATAGATCCAACCAGGTTCTTAAACCGTTGTGTTACTAAACTAGTTACTAAGTTTCTTAAACTTAGTACGGTGATGGTGGTGACCATTTATACATCATATTGATTTATTCATGATGATGTCATTTATCAAAATATATATAATTTATTAATGAATAAGTGATTGCAGTTTGAGATCTGTTAAATGGTGCAGTGTTGATTTGTTTTGCCAGTTTCGCCAATTGCGGATATGTTCATTAAGAACTTAAACCAGTCATATCTTCATCGATCAATCAAGCTTTCGCCAGTCAGTGCTCATCATCGCAGCTCATGCTTGCGAAGAAGGCTCAAGAAGCCTTAGTCGCCAAAAGGCAAGCTGTCTTCGTTCATGAAAAATGACTTTTTAAAGATCCTTTTGTCCCTCAAAGTTTTTTCTCTTAATTGCTTTCTCTTCTTCGCGAACCATGCACAGAACTAGGCACAAAAACAGACGGGAGAGAAGCGGTGAAAAGGGGGAAGGAAGGAAGGGAGGAAGGAAGGAAGACAGATCGAGTCTGACAGACAGACAGATAGAATTCATGGACTATGGATTGAAACATAGAAACCAACTAACAGTGACCATGAAACGAAAATGTGAATCTACACAACTAGCTAGTGAATGCACTCGCACTCCACTTTTTTTCTTCCAAAGCCGTTCAAATTGGGATGAAGGAAACAATGCCAAGAATGAATCACATGGTAGGAGTCCGAACTTCGCACACATAAATCAACATCCATATTCACGCAGTCTCTTCATCCCTGCCTGCACTTTCTCTCCGGATGAAAGAGGCGAATCATATCAAGAGCAAAACCCGTAGCAAAACCAAGCCTTCCTGGACTGAAATCTTCGAGCCCCCCAAAATGAACCCATGCACTTAATCGCTTAACACATTCACACAGATGGTTCTGTATGTCCATGAACATAGAAGGGAAAAAAGGACAGCAAGAAAAGGCAAGTGAACAGCTCCAAACCACGAAGCAAGACAGCGGGATTGGGACCCAGCTCTCCTCTACACACCACCCCTGATTTAGTCCATACATGCACACGCACTTAAATTTGCTCCCCAGCGTTCAACGCAGTTTTGTATGACCTTCAAGTAACCTCCCCGCCAGATGACTGATTTACGAACACCTTCCTTCTTTCCTTCCTTCTAAGTGATGAACAACCACCGCCGTCTACTCACGCACCCCTTCCTCCTACTCTTGCATAGGCTCTCTCACCATGGTCTCCCACAAGCAGTGCCAACTTCCTTCCATCTACCACTCTGCAGGCCTTCCTTCACCATCACAGACAGACAACGTGAACCCCCCCAGCCGCTCCGCACCCGACGACCCCTCGGCTTCAGGGACGCCCTCTCCCCCACACATCCATCCATCCATCCATCCATACACACACACACACACACACACACACGCATAAACAGACTCAAGCAGAGAAGAGGAGGACTTGTTCAGATGCATTTTTTGATTCTTTCTTCTGATAGCATTTTTTTTAAAGCGATCATGTAAAGCGCTACAATCAATGATTCATTGAAGTGAAGTGAAATGAAACGGAATGGAACGTAAACAAAAAGGGGGAGGCGAAAGGAAGAAATCAATCAAATGAGCAAGCAGCCATGCAAGGACGGAAGCAAGCTCCTCTTTTTGGACGAAGGAAGGAAGAGCAGGGAGGAAAGAGACACTCCACTTCTTTGACGTGAAGCGACTCGTCCGCCACTCACTCGATCGACTGACTAAACGGGGGGAAAGAGAAGCACTAGTCTGCCACAGTCTCACTTATTGCCCACTCCGTCTCTCTTTTTCAAGTCTGGCTGTCATTGGGCGTGCATGCATGGATGGGTATGTCATGTGTGTGTGTGCATGAATGGAGGGTTTGTGCTTAAGAAGAGATGCTTGAGAGGAAGCCGGGTGTTTCCTTCATCAACCCAGAGAGCCAACTCACATGCAGCACACCAGGAGAGGGGAGGGACAGAGGGGGAAAGGGAAACAGACAGATGATGGAGGTGGATGGAATGCTCAAACAAGCCCAATACCTCAGACTCCCCCTCCCTTTCTAAGGATGCCGAGGAAGTGTGGAGGCAGGAGCCACACGGGGGTACACAAATCCAAGAGACGAGAGTGTCTTCATTGTTGCCCTCGCAGAGATTCCTTCACTCTGCTTGACTCCCCTTGTGCGACCAGAACCACTCTCAGAGGCATGAAGCTCCTGCAAGAACAGAAGAGAAGAGAAGAGAAGAAAGGGGCAGAAGGAGAAGAAGCTTTGGTATTGGTTGAAGACAGGCAGGAGGATCACAGGGCAAATCAATCCGTTGCAGTTCTACAGTCAAGCAGCGCATTCAAAGAAGGCGAAGAAATTTCATCAGGGAGGAGGAAGAGCACTCTTAGTGGAGTCTGATTTTTCAATATGAGAAAGCTATCCTACTTCGCTCGGTAAAAAGCAACAAAAAGCAGAGAGAAATAAAATGATGCAAGACGAGTTCTCCAAAGACGACAGTGACAAAAGCATCAAAATTCCAGATCTTGGCTGACTGCATGGTTGACTGACTGACCAGGAGAGGTGCCAATTCGGCCGCGTCCAAATCCAGCCATTCATTGCCCCAGACATACTGCCCCTCGGAGTCCTTTCTCAGGGTGCTTTTCTTCACGTTCGCCTTTTTTAACCCTTCAAAGACCTGCTCTCCACTCACAAGCACCAGACACCTGAGCCTCATCGCACTGGGGTCCTGCACGCGGATCCATGTAGCCTCTCCGAACCCCGACCCAACGGGCATGTTCGGATATTCTGAACCCTCACTTGACTTCAACACCTCCACTACTCCCACGACAATCAGACCGGGCTCGTCGAGGCCCCGCGCTGGCTTTGTTGCACTCTCAAGGGCCTGCCGGATGGTCTGGTGAAAGGGCCCTGCCACAACTGTGTTTGCAAAAGAGACGTCCGAGACTGAGCTGGAGAAACCCTTCTGCAGATAGCTGTGCCACCTGCCAAGGGTCGTTGTGTGGAAGCGGAAGAACGAACCTTCCGTCCTCACGCGCTCCTTCCACTCACCCATCCAGGCAGCGTCTTGCGACTCTGCATGCACACACACACACACACACACACACACACACACAGACACACAGACAGAGGAGAGAGGGAGGAACGGAGAGGCAGAAAGATGAAACCGACAGCGGTACATGCAAATCGAACACAGACGTACGCAAGAAGGGACTCAAACTAGCAAAGCCACCAAGAACAGTGCGCGCCTGAATTCAACATCAACATACTGACTCACACTTTGTGTACAACTTAACATACCCAATCACCATTTTGTGTACAAAAAAGACGATGATACCCGTTGCCACCCTCAAAAAGGTCCCCTGCGTTCCGGCCTCCTGACCGGCTTCCTGTCGAATCGCTCAAGCGAATGTTCGAATCCTTCAGCGGCGAGCAGTCATCACTCTCAAAAAACACGAAGCCCATGATAAAATAAAAAACTCCGACTGACTGACCGACTGTGTGGCAGGAAGGCGAGACTGTGGCTTGCCTCACCCAGCCCGCGTCCTTATTGAGGTACTGGAGGCACTTGTACTTGGATAGACTCAACGGCCCTCCCTCCTCTGGTTCCAGTCTCAACTTCTGTGCAGGACTCGCCGTGAGGAAACAGAGAAGCTCGTAGAGGGCATTGTCTCCAAACGGCTAATCGGGTCTTGCATCGGATCTCTCATTCAAGTCATCACGCAGAGACTTCATGGGAGAATCGGGAACTTCAAGGTTGGGGGGGGCGAAGTCGAAGGATCCTGCTGGGTGTGCTTGTTTGGTGGGTTTGACATTCAACCTCGCGTCGCGGCACTCTGACAGAATCTGCACTCCCTGCTAGTCGTCCCATCAGCATTCACTCGGAGCACGACCGCAAAAGAGCGGTGACACACGAGGCAGCCCTGATCCTTCTGGGCCCATGGGTCGATCAAGGCCCGTTGCGGAGCTTCGAGATCTGTTGATGCACTGAGGGAGAGGGCGACTTGGGTGAGAAAAGGGGAGAAGGCAGGGGGGGCTGCTTGGGAAGCGCTGGAAGTGTGAGGAGCTGGGGGAGGGGGGGCAGCGGAAGAGGAGCTGGAAGCTGGGTGAGTTGGGGGAACGGGAGGGGAAGCTTTTGGAAGGGGGCCAGGCTGCGTGGATGCAACTGCATCATGATGATGCTTTCTGGCTTCTGCATATGCTTCGGCGTACATTTCGGCAAGACTCTTGGTCGGTTCGGATTTCAATTTTTTGAGTTCCTCCTTCTCCTGATTCTTTTTTAAGATCTCCTTGAGATAGGAAAGAAGGCATTTTCTGTCCGTTGATAAGGAAGGCGAAGGAGAGGCTGCCTCACTGTCTTGCTCTGTCTCTTGCTCCTGTTGCGGAATAGAACCAGGTATTTTGGGGGAATCCTCTTTCTCTTTCTCGGTGCCCTCTCTCGGAGGAGATTTCTGTGACGGAACGGATTCGAGATGTGCGTATGGAGACTCTTCTGTCCCTTCCTCTTCTTCCCCCCCCATCCCCACGCTCTGACACCACTTCGATGGTTCCGTTTGAATGTTCAAGAAGGAATCAACGTCAGAACCCGGCCCTCTCTTCATACCATTTGCACATCCACCTACCGACAGAGCTTCCCATCGCTCTACACCCCCCACCTGCCCGCTCTGTCCAAGAAGATCCAGATGAGACTCACTCAAAGCAGCCTCTGAGGACCCCCCATCCCCTTCCACCCCACACCACTCACTGCAAACCTCACTTCTCGGAACCTCTTCGCATTCCCCCCTACCATCTCCCCCTAAACGATCACAGAGGAGGCCAACTTTGCCTCCCGAGGGACGGAGGGACGCAGCCTCACTCTCGGAGTCTGCATATATCCCCCGGAGAGACATCCACTCACTTCCCGACACTCCCGAAAGAGCGTCGTCGCAGGTTCTCCCCCCCTCCTTCACCCTCCCACAACGGACTGAAAGCTCTGCTCCGTCCTTCTCTGAAACTTCTTTCACCGTCTCTTTGTCCTTACAAGAACTCATCTGCGCAAAGCTGCCAGCGTTGTCGTTGGGAGAAGCAATCTCCTGCCTTTCTTTCCCGATACCAATACCGATACCACAAGGAGCAGGAGCAGCAGAAGAAGAGGAAAAAGAAGAAAGATTGTTTCGACTGCTCAGATCAGACTCTTGAGCAGCCGGACTCGCTGCTTCAGCTGTCAATGCTCCGGCAGCTGCAACATCCCCCGCCCCTTTCGACTTCCTTTCCGATGCTCGCAGCAAAGCCAATGCACTGGCACGGAGGAATTCTTCTTCTGTGTACGGATCAACACTCCGAGGCTGAAAGTGACGTCTTCGCCACTGTTTCTTGTCCCTCCCAGAAGAAGAGGATGGGGCCTCTCTCTCCCAATGTGCCCCCCTGGGAGAACCAATATGCCTCCCATCTCCATCCTCTCCCTTACACTCTGCTAGAGACTTTTCGAGAGTCAATTGCAGTATGAGGTCTTCGTTCTGAAGGGCTTGGAGCGTCTCTTTATCGCTCTCGGAAGCCGAACCTGCCTTCTCAAACGCCCCCTCCTTCAACACATCTACACCAACGCTGCTAGACGAAGAGGAAGAAGAGGATGAAGAAGAGGGAGCGCTTCCCCTTTCTTGCTCCTCACTGCTCTTCTTCTGAGCGTCTCCCTCCCCATTTCTTCTTGCAATCTCGAGGTCACAGGCTTGTTGGAAGTCACCCCTTGTGTGGGTGCATTGGTATGAGGAGCAGGAGACAGCTGCTGAGGGATGTCCCTCCTCCTTCTGCCCCCCTGTCCCTCCGTCTCCCCCGCCCTCTTCTTTCGGCTGGGACGCTGCTTGTTCAAAGGATGCCATCAGAGCCTTCTGGAGTGCGTACTCCTCATTTGACTTGGGCCTCCACCCTGACTGAGAGGAGTTGCTGTCTCCCCTCTCGACTGTTACTGCGGGGTTGGCAGAAGAGGAAAAGGACGCAGCAGCCTGAAGGCGACTCGCTAGGAACTCTCGAAGCCTTCCGAGACCCGAATCGGCTGCTGCTTTTGCAGAGGCCTTCGCATCGGGGTCTGAGGAGGGGGAGATGCCGAGCACGTGGAGCATCTCATAGGCGGAAGGCAGCAGACGGACGAGATGCCGGGCTGCATTCCAATGTTGCAGTCGGTTTTGCGGGTGGATCAGGTTGGGAGGGAATGGGTTAACAGGCGTTTTTTTGGCTGAGCCTGACCGAGCCATGGCTTCTCGGAACAAACGCACCCGCAAATCGACCATCAACGGCTCTCCGATGAGATGGTCAGTCAACGGGGTGTCCACTAGAGACTCGAGAGCAAAGAACGTGGCGGTGCACTCAGGGGATTTGCAGGAGGTCAGGAGACCTGTCTCTACAGCTATGGGATTCATGCAAACCACACACCGTCTACCCGGCATTTGGAAAAAATTACAGACGGAACCCATGACACGATAGAGAAGATCGTCAGCATGAGGGCTCTGGGTGGTGTTCTCGTTCTCCCTCCCAAACGCCCAACGGAAAAGGGAGGGAAGGACAACCGAAGTCCCTACACCATCCCACTGGCTCCCTTCAAACGCCATCTTCCGTAGAAGTTGGCGACACCGGGTCGAATACGAACGCTTGACCCCGACCCCCCCCTGCCCCTTGTGTCCCTCTGCCTCCTGAGGCTCGACAGAGTCGGGCACCCCAACAGCAGCACTGTCATTCGAATCTCCACGGGGCAGTTGGAGTGCGTCGTCTCCCGTCGGCCTCGCGGCAGCTCCTGCCCCTGTCTCACCCTTACCCTTGGGGGGGGCTTGGGAGGCGAAGAACTGAAGACTCTCCACGGTCTCCCTCTTGAGGGGAAACGCGTCGACACCCTCACCCAGTCCCCCTTCCGGTGTCTGCAAGAAGAAGCGAAAAACAGCATGTCAGGTAGGCGACATGCAATGCACAGAACCGAACGAGCGTGAGCCATGCATGGCAAACAATCGAAGTCAACATGAGCGCAGAAATCGAAAAGCAAGAAAGAAGCGGAGTGAGACTTCTAAATCCACAGTTGCCTGCCGGTAGGACTGACTGCTTACCTTCCCATTGAGACAACGTTGTCACTGACTGACCCAGTGTGTGCTTATTCCCGCGACACTTCGACAATGGTCTCTCTCTATGCCTCTTCTTCTATTTGCTCATCGTGTGTTCGTCTTGTTTCTTCCTCCTCAAGTCATGCACCCATTCATCAGTCTGTCTACATGATTTGCTTTTCTCTAGCTCTGCAGTCAGAGTAGGGAAGGCTGACCGCTGAGCACTCATCGAAGTTGACGATGATGCAGAGGGAGACGGGGGCATCTTCTCGGAGGCCGAGCTGGGAGAGGATCAGCTGAGAGGGGTCCGACTCGAATCCTCCGAGGGCCTCAGGAAGAATGCCGAAGTGGACAAGCCCGACCTGCAGTCAAAAAACCAGATAGATAGAACAGGGCGAGAAACAGATTTTGATACAAGTACATTTGAGAGAGTAAAGGCAAAGTAGGAGAGACCAAGAAAAAAAAAAAAAAACGATCAAAGTTTGAAAGCGGATGCCTTTGAATGCACATTGATGCGAAAGCAGTCGGACAATCGTCAAGGAGCCACCCATCTTCTCTCGCGGTGATTCAGTCATGATTTTATTTTTTCTCCTTCACGCGGAAAACCCTCTGTGTCATCAACCCCACGACTCTCTCCCCATTTATCTCCCAACACATGCAGACCATGCTTCCTTCCCTGCATTCATGAAGCAAGTTGACCTCTGAATCAAAAGATACTCTCCAAGGTAGGTCCATCTCCTTGGCTTTTGAGTTCGCACACTCGGCTGCCCGACAGAAGAAGTCACACAGAGCCATTTTCCGAGTCCAAATCGATCCCCGCGACTCCTCATCGGCATTCACACTCCCATTCGACCCCACACTTTCATTCGCACTCCAAGACCAAGTCTCCATCCTTCCTTCGACCTCCTCAGTCTCCGTCTCTTTCTCTTCTTTGTGCTCCGATTTTTCTGCAAATGCCCGACTCCCTCTCGCCAACTTGGCGGCCTTCATGTAACTCTCCCGAAGAACAGAAGCGAAAGACGTTTTGTCCAGCTTTCTGAGTCTGAGCCACTCGAAGAAATCAAAGGAAACACCGTCAGCAGTAAACACCCCCTCCATGTCTGAGGTGTCGGATCCCACATCCGAAAAGCCCTCCTCCCCTTCACCCCCGTCAAACATTCCTCCGGGACCCTGCAAGCCGTCACTGCTCCTTCTGTCTTCTTCTTCATCTTCATTCAGACTGATGCAGGTCATAGCAAAAACAGATCCTGCCTCAGAGGTGGTATCCAAAAAATTTTCTGACCCCTCTTTCCCAACTGCTTCCTCGACAGCTCTCTCATGCAGCCTCTTACTTGAAGGCCCGTCTCCGTCTCCGCCTACGTCTACGGAGGGCGTCTCTGCATCGGGTGAACTGGCATTGTCAGCACCAGCACAAGCACAATCAGCTTTATCAGAGAGCCTGGACTCTCGAGCTTGCACAACCGGCTCCATTGCCCGGAATTAGTTTGTATATTTTGGCTTGGATTGGTAAACAAGGTTCAAAAGTTCAGGATCCAGAAAATGAGCCAACTTCAGTCTGACAGCTGTACGGCTGATGCACGGCTGCACGAGGCCAGCTCCCTTGCACACAGCTGTCACAACCTGACCTCTCCACCGAATCTGCTTCTGGATCTTTTTCTGCAACTTCTTGATTCTGACAGCTCTAATAATATAATCTGGAAATATATATCTGGAAGTCTGTCTTCAACTCAACGTGAAGGGTCTTGCTCCGGGGTCTTCAATTTATTGCATCTTGGCATATGTCTCGGGTGTCTGGGCGCGTGGAGGGCCGCGCGAATTCGAATGTGGCGCTCCTTTCAGAGTCCGCGCCGCCGCGCGCGCGCGGTTTTCACCGCTCATCCGTGCGCCGCCCGGCGCCCCGACCGAGAAGTTTTTTTTTAAATGCCGTGGCCCCCGAGCCACGGTATCTGTAGCCCAAACCGAAAGGAAAAAAGTAAAGGTGAGCCCCGCCCCCTACACCGAATTTCGCACGCGCGCCACTTACTTGCTTCCCCACATTTCGGGTCGCAAACGCCTTACGGGACCGCGCAGTAAAAATTTTGCGCATGCATGATTGAATTCGACCGCCTCTGAGGTCTGAATTCAGATATACTATCAGATGCGCTGTTCGACAGCTTTGTCAGACTTTGTAATGTGGGTAAGCAGATGAGGGAAATCTTCAACTTAATGACGGACGTGGGTAGACGTGGGTGTGAGAGTGAGTGAGAGCTGGGTGAAAACACTACTCTTCAAATGCCGTCTCCGCGCATCTCAATCTGTCAGTTGCAAGTTTCATATTGTTTCCGGACTAAGCAGATCTGTCCTTTGGTCAGGTCCCCACCTGTCCTGCTCCAAGGAAAGGTGAGTGGTCAATCTGGTCCTGTCTTCGTATTCCTCCTGTTTATTTGACTCCATAAATGAAAGGGAGACAGCCAGGGACAATCTGCTAGCAAGCGCATGCGACTCTCTGCCGTGAGCGAGCTGCTGAACCCGGCCGCCTATGGCTTTCCTCTAGCTCTATTCACCCTCTTTGACACAGTTTAAGCCTGCCATGTAATATATATGATTTCCTGTCTGTACTGACTTTGGGCTGTAAATCCTTGTGTGTTTGAGTAAATGGGTAAATGAGTAGGCGTGTTGGGTTTCCGTGTCCGTCTATATATCTGTCTTAAAGTATCCCCCCGTTGTTGTTCACGATACTCGTTTCGATACACGGTGCCTCTGTAAACAAATTTTTCCAGTATTTATATGCGTGGATGCCAGTCTGTGACGTGGTTTTGTCTTCGTGTGCTCTGTCCGGCTTTCTCCATTCCACATTTTTCTGTGTCCCTTAGGCTATGTGTATATTGAAATTCGTCTCCTTTGAGTGACCGGGTGCACGTCGATTGAGTGCAGGAGTGCTGAGACTCTAAGGAGAAGCACAAGGGCGAAAGACTGACTGACTGACTGACTGACCCACTGATCGACTGACAGCGACAGACAGTCACAGTGACTGACTATTTGTCTGTCTTCTAGGTCTGTCTTACTGTCTATAAAAAATTCCCCTCCCCTAAAATGAAAATATGGCCTGTCTGCCTGCCTACCCACCTGCTGCCTACCTACCTATCTGTCTGCTTCTCCGTATGTTTGTCTGTATGACATTGTATGTAGGTCACTGTATATGCGTATGTGTATGAAGCTAGGAGGCAGAGAGAGAGAGTGTGAGAGCGAGAGTGAGAGCGAGACAGAGAGAGAGAAAGAGAGAGAAACAGAGAGAGAGAGAGAGAGAGAGAGAGAGAGAGAGAGAAAGAGAATGTGGGTAGCTTATGCTTCAAGGCTCTAGCAGGACTACATCCATGATGTATTTCATTGTGTCGGCCTTTCTGCCTCGTGTGTTTTTGTGCGTACGTGCATGAGAGCTTCCTCTGAAAGGCTCTGTAATATTCCCGCTCCACTGTATCGCAGGGCCTGTATATGCTAGTGTATATGGTTGTCTCTCAGTGTGTGTTCACCTGCATATTCTTTTGTACGACCACCAGGTGGTGCACCGAGGTCTGCTTGCTTGAAATCACACTCACAACTCTCTGGGTTGCTTGCCTGCTTTGGGGTCACTGCCCAGGGCCACTGCCTCTTTTTGCACTGCACAATTTTGAATATTTTGCGTATCAGTCTGTGAATGAAATGAAAGCCTTAGAAACTTTGAAGGAAAGGGAACATTCCTTAGCACGTCCCTATCTTATCTTCCGTTCTCTCTCTCTCTCTCTTTCTCTCTCTCTCTCTCTCTCTCTCTCTCTGTGTGTGTGTGTGTGTGTGTGTGTGTGTGTGTATCTCCGTCCATGCATGTGTGATCTGTACCTATGCGAGCTAAGCCTTGTTAGTCTGAGAAATGTGCGTGCGATGTAGCAGTAAGAATATGAACTCTCTCTCTCTCTCTTTCTCTCTCTCTCTCTCTCTCTCTCTCTCTCTGTGTGTGTGTGTGTGTGTGTGTGTGTGTGTATGTGTGTGTATATGTATGTATGTATGTGTGTGTGTACGTGCGCGCGTTAGTAGACAGGTGGCAGACGAAGACTCATAATCAGAGAGAGATAGAGAGCGAGAGAGGGAAAGAGCCAGATGGATGTACGGTTCTGCATAGGAGAAAGAGATCGAGGCCGATGCACCCAGACTGAAGTAGAGAAACTGACAGTGTCTTAGACAGACAGCAAGAGAGATAAAGGCTAGGACAAAGGGTGAAAGATGATGAAAGAGTAACTATTGTGTAAGTGATGTAGACATATATGCAGACACTGTAATACACTATCAAAGACTAGGTTAAATACTGTTGGCTCACTCCTCCCCGGTTCTCGGACCGTCCTCCGTGTCTGGGGCTTTTTCACAGATATTTTTACTGTGTTTTTGTATCAAACCTAATCGAGTTATTAGTGTATTGAGAGATCACATTAACTAGAAAATGAGTCAATCATTCTCTAGATCGTCATTTTTTCCTTTTTAAAAATATTAGAAAAAATATGGCAAATTAGCTTTATAAACTCAGGTAAAGAATATTTATTGTAGACAGTTTGCAGATCGATTTGCTATAACTATGAGTGAGAATTTCAGACTAATTTTTAGTTGTATTTAGGCCTTCATGCGCGATAATGCGCGACCCCCGGTTTCCCCTTTTCACCGGGGCCACGGCATGCTCCGCAGGAGCATCAAAATATTGAGATGCATTTTTGAAATTTTTTGAACCGCCTTTCTGCGTAGAAATTCAGTGTGTTCGTACTGCAAGGCCAGATTTTGCATGAGAAGCTGGCTTTCAGCGACCTTCCAGTTACCAGCCATGAATCTGCGCAGAAGGACATCTTTTCTCAGCCTGCAAGAGCTCCAAGTCCTGTCATAGCTTCCATCGACCCGATTCTTACGGAGTGGTTTTCGTCTCTTGAACCGTCGATCGAGAAAAGAAAAAAATACTTGACTATCTTAAAGAAAGCTCGGTGTTCACAAAAAGACTCAAGCCTTACCTGAAAGAAACTCCCAGTCAGAATGTTTCATTACATCGTAAATCCGATGCCCACATTTCCCACTGCGTCCCACTCTGGGCGTGTGGCGACCCCCTACGGTGAAGGAGACGTTGTAAAGTACCGACCTGCAGAGGGAATCTATGAAGTCAAACTGCCAGTAAGTTCCATCCATCCACGCTTTCCTTTTTCTTAACTACCAGCAGTGCATCACGCACATGCCTCTACCTCTTTCCTTTCTGTTGCTTCTACGTGTGTGCGTGTATGTATGCAGTATGGCATTGGCTTCATCCACTCGAAGGACATCAAGCCTGCTCAGTATGCCGGAGTCTCTTCCCTTGCACCCCCAAAGTACAAGGGCGTGCACACTCCCGGCCTCATTCAAGCTGGAGGCTACATGCCCTCTGTGGCCCCACCCGTAGCCCCTGCTTTGTCGATGCCAGGGCCCGTCACGATGCCTGTGCCCTCTCTGGGATACTCTCAACACTTCTCAAGGAGCCAGGCACCGAGTGTCGCCGGCAGCCAGCAGGGCACGCCTGTCCCGATGATGCTCCCCACCTACCCCGCACCCCAACCGGCCGCCATCCAAACTGCCGTAGTCCCCCAACAGCAGCTCAACAACTCACAAAACCCAAACCCCGTTGTCAGATTCAGCGAACCCACCTACAACCCCGCAGCTGCCAGCATCAGACCCCCGACCGTCACTCAATACCCTGCCCCAGTTCCCGTGCCCCCGCAGCAATACGCGCAGCCTGCACAGTACGCTTACTACCCACCCACAGCTGCAACGGTCGCCCCGCCAGCGTACGGCTACCCTGGGTACCCGTACGGCGCACAGTACCGAAAGTGAAGGGACGAGCCAGCAGGAGTGAACCGAGCGAAGGAAGGGAGATGGTGGTGAGGTGGAAATTTGACTGTGCTGTCTTTACTCTCTGTTACATTCTGTTCTGCAAAGCTCTACATGGATTCCAGCCGTGCAGAGGGGGGGAGGGAGGATTTCTCTTCTCTCTCTTTCAGTCTTCACCTGATGGATGAATCCATGGATGGATGAATGGATGCATCACGATTGTGGTCAGTCAGTGAGTCAGACACACCGGCAGAGAGACAGTCAGTTACTTGTTAAAATCGCTGCGATTCCATTCTGATCATCACCCCATAATTTCCTCCAGCGTGATTCTCTTTCTGTAAAGGAGAGGAGATGCGTTGGACCGCATTCTTTCTTTCTTGATTCGATCGTTTTTTTTGTCCCCCCCCAGGTTTCCACTGACCGACCGACCAACCGATTCATTTCTGCACGGGGAGAAGAAAAGAAAAGGAAATCGAAACTTGGGAATTTCAGAAGGTCATGGGCGATCCTTCCTTCCTCCCTTCTCTCCTTGTTCCGCTGCGTTCTGTTTTGTCGTCTTGCCTTTACCTCTCTCTGTGTCTTCTTCACCTTCTGCCCCTTTCTTCTTTCTGTCGTACTCTCTCGTGCCCGAGAATTCAAAAATGGGGGGAAGGGGGGGAACGAAAAGGGGAGAAGAGAAAGGCGTGTAGTCAGCAGAGGCGCCTTGTTCTTTTCAAAGACTCTCCAGGGTCACGTGGGCGGTGGGGGGGGGGGACAGGGATTCTAACAGAGTAAGTGGCAAGCTCTCTCTCCTCTCTCTCTCTCTCTGGCTTGGCCCGTCCTTCCTTCCTTCCTTCCTTCCTTCTTTCTGTTTTTACCGTTCACCATCATGCCTTGACTTGATTCACTTGTCCGCCGTTGATGTTGTTTTTGTGTGGTTCCGACCGACCGACAAAACCGCTTGCGCTGACAGCAATTCATTCATAGACTCTTTCCTTCTTTCTCTTTGTCTGGTTGATCGCGTCGGGGCAAGGGAGTGGGACGGCAGGGGGAAAGGGAACAAAATTAAAAAACAAAGAAGAGACAACGAAAGAAAGAAAGGAAGAAAGAAGAAACAGCAGAAAGAAGAGGTCGGTTCATGCCAACAGCCGTCGCAAAGAGCGATGCCTCTAGACCGTCGAGAACACTCACGCATGTGCTTTGTCTTCACCAGTCCTTTTCTTGTTCGCCTTCTTTCCCAGCAGCGCCGCCCCCCTCTTTTCTACAAAGAAATTTGTCTCGTCGTAGTCGTCTTCGTCTTCCGGCACTGTGGCTGTACTGCGGGAACCCTCACCAACCTTTGTCCCCTTCCGCTGCCCCATCGCCCCTCCTGGTTCCCCTTTCTTCGTACGTCCTTTCCTCGTGTCTTGATCGGTTGACCGATCTACTCAATTAACACGTTGGGCACAGATGAGCTGTGACTCTTTTCTTCTTCATCCTTGTCTGTCTCTCCTTATGCGTCTTCCTTTGTTTCTTGCTGCTGATGCGGAGGTCCGCGTTGGTCTGCCAAAGAGGAATCAGAGAGGAAGGAGAACAGACGAGAGACAGAAGCGAGAAGGGCAGAAGAGAGAAAAATGGAGGGATGCGGAGCTTGACTGAGGCGAGCGCAATCGGAAGGAGGGGAAGAAACATCAGAGACGTAAAGGGAGGGAGAGAAGAAGTGCATGTGGAGACAGGAGCTGTCTCTTTCTTTTGATTACACGCGACAAACGAACCAACGAAGGGCCGAAGGAAGGACGCTGGGTCTCTTGAAGTCAGATCTAGAGTCAGATGGGAAAGAAACCGCGGAAGCGCCCCGGCCATCGCTCACTGCGTTGAACAGTGCGTTCATTTTGTACTCACTCGCCCCAGCGCCGCTGCTAGCGAGAAGGTGACAAGGTCATATATGTGCAACTTAATTTGAACTACTGAAACACTAGCTGAAAGACCGCTTTTCATCGGTAAACTTCATGAAAAAACTGAAGCACCGCTTTAAATTTCTAGTAACAACTAGAAGAATTAAAAAAAAAACTTCTAGAAAAAACTAGGAAAAAAAAATCATTTTTTCATAGATATGATAAGATGTGGGATTTCTATGCTAGGATTTATCTTCTAGATGCCCCCGCGGTCCACTACCTAGAAAAGGTGTACACCATCGGTAGCCACATACAGTACTGTTCTTCGAATTTAACCAACCAGCTAGCCTAGCAGCTAGCCAGCTTCACTAGCAGCTTCAATATGTACCTCAGGCTAGGCTTATATCCGGAAGGACTACATGATCGAGTCTAAGTCGGATCCTAGAATCGATTACGATTGATTTTGCTGAGATTTGCTCTTTTCAAGTACATGAAATTCAATTGAATTGTTACTCTAGTAAAACAAGTTTTAAACTATATCTAGAACTATATTTTTAACCACTGGCAGATCTCTAACCAGATCTAGAACCAGATTTCTAACTATACTACTACTGAGTAGTATATAAGTCTTTGACTCTTTTCCTCATTTTTTTCATTTTACTGGCTATTTTAGCTAGTGTTTTAGTGACGCGCTTTAACGCGCTTTCATCTTGGTAAATACATGTTTACACGTATCAGGATTCAAACCTAGTATCTATAAGCCATGTAACATACATTTAATGCTATATTGTATGCATTGCTTTCACCATGCATTAAATCTACGAGTAAAACATTATCGAATCAGGTGGAGAAAAGAGTTTTTTTTTTCAGATAAAAATTGTGAAAATTAGTAGAATATGACATAAACACCGTGCAATTTCACATGACATTGCATGTAATCCATCTTCGATCTATCGTACAAGGCATGCAGGTAGGCAGGCAGGCAGGAAGCACTGAAGAAAAGGAGGGAGGGGCTTTTGTCAGACAAGAGTACAGCCAAATGCCTGTGCATACCGTCTGCAGCCAAACAGTCACATATTCATTCACTCGTATCATGTTCATACATTCACACCAACGGCCAGCGATGTGATGCAATCGTTCCGTGGGAGAAGGAAGAGAGAGGGAGAGAGAGAGAGAGAGAGAGAGAGAGCGAGAGAGAGACAAACGAGTGGGAATACAGGCAAGTCCTAATCATCCCCCCCTTCTGACTGACTGACTACAAGCTGACCACATGCAGTCAGAGAGGCAGTCAATCTGAAGTGGATTGATTCTCCGACCAGACAGACAAACAGCCTCTGCAGTTGACTCGCAGACGACCGTCTCGCTCTCCCTCCCTATCTGTCCGTCCTTCATTTGCCTCGACGTCTGCTTCGATTGCTTCGCTTTGGGCCCGGTTTCCTTTCATTGCCGAACTCTCCTTTAACTTATTTCGTCTTCGATTATCACCTGCTCCTTCCTTTCGATGTTGTATCTTCTCTTCTTCCCTCAACTGTACCCTATTTTTTCCGTTTATTCAGCCTTTCTCGAGTGCTCGATCTCCCATCCCCCCCCTCTGTGCACCATCAGGACCCCCTCGCTGCGGATCCTGACTACAACCCTGAAAGTTTTTTTGGATAATATGAGTGGAGAAGGGAACGAGAAAATCCAGCCAGCCACGCGAGACGGCAGGGAGAAGGGCTAGGGGAAGAGAGAAGAACAGGTCGACTTGCGAAGAGCTCGAGCAGAGAGAGGGGGGAGGGGGGTATGAACTCCTTTTTCTTCCTCCCTCAGTTTCTCTTCCTCACTCTCTAAGCCCATCTTCTCTCTCCATCCAAGTCTGCAAGAGGAATCTGGGTACAGCTCTACTAATGTTGACGATAATGATGATGCAAAAAGGCAACGTCAAAAAATGGTCGTGCCGACTTAATGAAGCTGTCACGAGAGAAATGGAAGTCATGTTTTGTCACTCTTTTGCATTCATTCACGTTGCACCTTGCCAAAAAAACGTTTCAAAGAAAGGAAGACGGAGAAGAACATGAAAGAGTGTGAGTGAGTAGGAGAGAGCAATGAAATCACACCTGGGGCGAGAGATGTGTGCACTCCCACCTTTCTGTCACTGTCTCTGGCTGTCTCCGTGCATTTCTCTTCCAAGCCGATCGAAAAAGGAGAAAGAAGAGGTACGCGACTGACAAACAAAAGAGTAGGCAGACAGACACAGGCACAATCCATTCATGTGAATGCAATCAATCAATCAATCAATCAAGCATGCAGACCCTACTCATTTCCTTTGACACCCCCCTCCCCCAAGAAGCTCCTCCTCAGCACAACCACTCAATCACTGTATCGACGCAACGAAGCTCGGACGGACGGTGTCTGTTGACAGCCACCAAAAGCATCCAGTCAACCCACTCACTCAACTCACTCACTCACTCGCTCACTCACTCATTCCAGCGATGAACCAGCTCCCCCCGGTTCGCTGCTTGTCTGTTGGACTCTGAAACAATGATTGTGAGGGTGAGCATGCATGCAGGACAAAAAAGACGGAAACGAAAAGGAAGAAGGAAGAGGAATAAGAACGCATGCTGTCAAAAAGACCCGTGCTTTGCTTTGGTCTTTTCTTCAATGAAAGAATACCCGCCCACCACCCCACAAGATTTCCAGCAAGAACAAGGTTTCACAAAAGAAGAAAGGAAATGAACAAAAGGAAAAAACATCAATGACATGAAATTTGAAGAGACGGAGGGAACAGAAGAAAAGAGAAGAGAAGAGAAGAGGCAGATTCAAATACATGCATTTGGGATCGTTTCCATCATACACTTCTATTTCCAGACGTCTTTTTCCTCTTGATCTATAAATACATCTGCATCTATCTGTTCCTTTCCAGAGGGCACCTCACCAGAAAAGAAAGAAAGCAGAACCCCCCATTGTTTTTGCATATCTATTGTCTTTCTTTTGTGCGAGTCTGTCTGTCTGTTGAACGATTGCGAAAAAAAAAAAAAAAGGAAGGAATCACTGACATCGTCTCCCCATTCAGAAACGAACAAACAGTCTGTCTGGTTTCCGTTTGATCGACTGCTTTGTTCGGCTCGTCTCCATCACTCAGACACCCATCATTTCGCCCGGCCGCCCAGCCTCTTTCTCTTCTTAGATTTTTTGCTTCTCGATATATCCTCCACACTTCTTCACAGCAACCTAGTCGGTCACCCAAACTCGATTTCAGCATTTTCTTTCTTGTCTTTCTCGCCTCCATGCATCTGTCCAGACTTTCGTAAAGCACCCCCCCCCCCCCCCC